>JAOQMM010000008.1:19128344-19139741 GCA_027563515.1 Erythroxylum platyclados | reverse complement strand
ATAATGGGTCAAGGTGGGGCGTGGTTCAAGCTGGTGACAACAATTCATGTATGATGGACTATTAAGAGTAACATCTGGCATACACGTCTAATAAATAAACCCAAGATTATCTTTCTCTTTCTCACGATTCCCAGCCCTAAAACATATCGTTATTTCCATTTTTCACTAAAAAGAAATTGAGTCACTGGGTAACTAAAAAAGATAAAAAAATATTATTTGAACTTTCGGCCATAGTTGCTTTAACCACACGCAAGTAACTGCAGTGAGTCATATTTAGTCACTAATAAAAATGCATTGCCTACAATAAAATTACCCTTTCTCTTCCTCTTTTAATTTAAAAACAAAAGATAAAAAGAGCATCCGTTCCGTTCGGTGCTTGCAAAGAAAGGAAAGCATCGGAATAATTTTTTTTCCCCCTCTTTTAGATAAAATAACTTAATTAGCATCCTAAGCATCAGTTTTATTATCAAGCAATTACAAATGAATATAAGTTATGCCGTACGCGTGTTGGGTTGCCACGTATGACAACGCAGCAACAACTCATTCATTTGCATGCATTCCACTTCCTAATATATGCAATTGCATTGTTAGTATCGATTGTATATTGCTTTCCTCGTTTAGTCAGGAATTTTAATTTTTATATAAATTTATTTATTTTTAATAAGAAAATTAAAATTTTGCCCCTACTAAACATAAACATGATTTAAACATAATATGACGGAATTTCTTATGTTGGTGAATTATCTTATTATAAATGTTATTTATATTGTAACTATTTTATAATATTTTACTCGAACTTATATTTATAAATTAATTAAGGAAATTTTAACCCAATTTCGCCAATTTTTTGCCAGGTTGGGGCTCGATCTTCAATTCCTTAGTTAGGCTTTTGGTTGCTTAATTAGGAGCTAACCTTGGGTTCATCGTTGAATTCAACAAGCGCATTAATGGCTTCAACATTCTCTTTCTCACCATTTCATTGGAGAACTTAGAGCCAATCCAAGTTTGTGATAATTCATCTTGTGTGTAAATTTTGCATGGTAGTTAGTACTTGTTCTCGAATCCACCGTGCTAGCTCTCTAAAAATTATTTCTTGGAGGCATCGTAAATTGTGTTCCCTACTGATCTTTTACGTCTAAGATCACAAACATATTGTATATAGAAATTGATCGTCTATACTCATGTTTCACTGCTCCTTTAACCATTTAATTGCAGCTAGATAGTTAGAATGTTGGAAGTTTATAGAGTATAGGGCCATCATCCTTCTCCATAAACTATTAAAGAATTGGCAATCGAAGAATAGATGACTATTACACAATGAGCATTAGTTAGTTAGATACTGATGATAAAGCCTGTTCTTTGTGTTCAATCGTTGTCCGCATGCTAACCACAATAAGAAAGAAATATTTGGATTCAACTGATGGTTCCATATCACTTTAAGACCAACTGACCTTAGCCCCTGCTTCCCTCAATAGCTTCCTGTATAAAGTGTTGGAGTGTAGTCCATTCAAGTTGGGTAGCCATATGTAAGTGTCAGGTCTGTCCTCCCTCGGATTGTAGCTTGGAATCACTTGGGATATTTTAGTAGGATAGTTACTTTTCTTTGTTACAAATAACTCATTTCTTAACCTTAGCATGGTTAAGATTCAAATCGTAGGATAGCAATTTGTGAATAAAGTAAGAGGAGATAGTTTTTAATTAGATCTCCCATATAATCCTGCCTCTTAAGGAATAGGATTGGATCCATCTTAACCATAGGATGTTTTTGTTCTCTAGAATGCTCCACAATCTTTTAGCTATTAGAACTTGGTTAGATAACCTAATTGGAGTAATACTTAGTCCCCTTTCATAAATAGGCTTGGTGATCCCCTTCTAGCTCACTTTGGCCTTGCCTTTGTCATTTAGTCTACCTCCCCATAGAAAGCCTCTGATTATCTTTTCTATAGATTTGATAATCCCCTTAGATATAAAAATATATGCAGACCAATATATGTGCAAGGAGTTAAGCACATATTTGATTTGATAAGTACTAAATTGCTAGCATATGATAGGGGTTTATTGCACCAATTTCATCCTCCTCTAAAATTTTTCTATTAGGGGGTAAGCCTTCTGGTAGTAATTGGGAGACCTAGATACATAAATAGATGGTCTTTCATTTGCAACCTAAAAAGCCTTAAAAGTTAGTTTGAATAAGGAGAAACGCTAGTTGATAAAGTCATATGGCTCTTGTTGTAATTAATCCCCAATCTTGATAAGCTCCTAAAGGTGTAGGGGAAAGAAATTAGAGTGTATATTGAGTTATCGTAAACCTTAGAGAAGAGGATTAAGTCATCTGTAAAGGATAGACTAACTAATTTTACTTACCTTGTATTTGCTATAATATTTGAAGAGAGATTAATGTTGTACTTAAGTAATCTGCTTAAAGTCTCCATTCATAGGATAAAAAAGGTATGGAGATATGGGATCCCCTTTCCTTAATCCCTTTCCTCCTTAAGGAAGTAGATGTTATATGCCTTTTGATTCTTTTCTTGAAGATTTTAGGGAAATTGAAAGCTTTTAGCATATTTATAATGAAATAACAGTTTATAGAATCAAAAGCTTTATTGAAGTTTATCTTCAATACACAGTTCTTCGGGAAATTCTTATTTGTGTAGCCCTTAAATAACTCCTATACTACTACAATATTGTATCCAATCTATCTCCCTTCAAGGAAGGCTTCTTGTGAGTCACTTATCATTTTTCTAAGTTTTTTCTTTAACCTTTTTGCCAATAGTTTAGAAATGATTTTGTATAAAAATTGCAACAAGAGATATGTCTATATTCCCCCAAGGAACTTAGATTTTGACATTTTGAGATCAAATAGATGAATGTCTTGTTTACTTCCCTTAAAATTATCCCATTCTTAAAAACTTCAAGACTGCAGTTATTACCATGTTTTTTTAATTATGGCCATGTTTTTAGATAAAAGTACCCATTTAGTCTATCTGGCCCTGGTGCTTTAATAAGGTTTGAATCAAACACCACATTTTCTATATCTTGTAGGGTGAATGGTCTTTATAGAGTTTCCTTGTCCTCTTTACTAAATTGGTGACTAATGAAGGAAGATAATAATTAGACTGAGGATTGGTAAGGGGTTATTAAAACAATTGAGTCTCTAAAGTAGCAGAGTGTTTCCCCTTTTACTCCATTACTCCATTATACTTCCTTAGGGAGCATATTATGTTGATATTGATTCTAGCTTTTATGTAATTATTGAAGAATTTTGTGTTCCTTTCTCCATCATTGAGCCATATTACCCTTAATCTCTGCTTGATTAATAAGTCAAGAGTGGAGACAACTTTTAAGTAGTTTTGAACTACATTCCTTTCCTCACCCAACTTTTTAGGATTATCAGGTACTAGTATAAAGATTCCTGAGATTCTTTTACAAGTTCCCTAATATACATATATCTTATGGCATCTAGGGCTTTAAGTTTTGCTTTGATGACCACCCAAGTTTCCTAATATATATATAAGGAAATTGCATCCTTGCACCTTATGCTCCATACCTTTACGAATAGCTTCTTCAAAGCCTCCATTTTCATTTAGGAAGTTGTTGAACTTGAAAGGTTTCTTCTTCTTCCATTTAAAAACATAATTTTGATGATGATTAGAGAGTTATATGAAATATTGGGATTTTAAAAAAAGATTGAGCTAACTAGAAATCTATCTAACCATTCATAATTTACAAGAGCTCTATCAAGTTTATTTCTCATATGCCAATTGGAGGATTGATTGTTACTCCAAGAGAAAATGTTCCACTCATATCTCAAGTTTGTAACCCTTAGGTTCTTAACACAATCTCTTATATCATTGTTAAAACTCATCAGGCTAGTGTTCCTCTCAGCCTTATTCCTATGCATTATGCTATTGAAGTCTCCTATTAACATTTAGGTCCATTAGTGGATTGATGAATGTTGGAGGGTTTTTGTTATAGCTCTTTCCTCTAAAATTGTATATTGGATCCATAGACAAATGTTATATGCACTTATGTTCTCTCCTTAATGAACCAAATCATGTTATGCAACATTCGATTTTTAGCTTCTAGTTTATTCACCAACACTTTATTGGGGGCCAAAATAATATTTCCATATTGGTGATAGTGGTTGTTGGATAAAAAAGACTATTGATTCCTTATAATTTAAAGCTTGCAGATGTTATCAAGGTTTAGTTTAGTTTCCATTAGACATATAAGCATTCATTTAACATCATAAACAAAGTCCCTTAGGGCCAATTATTTGTTGGAGTAGTTAATACCACTAATATTCTAAGAAACTATTGATGTAGGGAGTGAGTTTTGGATTTGGGGGACTTACCTCTCTTCTTCCTTTTAGATATTCTATTATTATCAACTATGAATTCATTATCCACCTTGTCATTAATGCCTTTGTGGGGATATTCTTCCATCTCTAAAGTAGTTTATCTCTTAAGAAATTGAGTAGTTTGGTTAATCTTGTTGTCTTTTATCCCCTTGAGTTATAGTGATAGGTAGCATTGGTTCATTTGCTTCCTTTGTAAGAACTCTTTTTAGCTCCAAACTAGGGGTATTGATCACATTTTGTTCCAATATTTTAGTATGGTTCCTTTGCACTTTTATCATCTTTGTAACTTTTACCTATTTTCCTTCTTTCTTGTCTTGTAATCCCATGAGTTCCATGTATTCCTCATTATTGAATTTTCTTATTGTAGCCTTCTAGCATTTCCCTCATTGAGCTAAAGTTAGTTTGCATTGGTAAGAAACCAACAATGAATCTTCATATAGGTTGTCATTCTCACCTGATCTCATCAAGATGACATTATTTGGGACATCTTTATTTAACTCTATACTTATGCACATTCAGGCATTTACCACTCTTCTTCTTTTTGTTGTTATTTTGTCCATGCATATTAGTTTCCCAATATAGTTATTAAGCTAAGCCCCTTAGTAGATCAAAAATCTAAGGGAATGCTATATATGTTAACCTAAATAGGGATGCTTTCATGTTTATTCCTTTCAAAGCTAGTACCAGATTTCCAAACTTGTTAGAAAATGGGGAGGTTTTATATATTCCGTAACCCATTCTCCAACACTCTATTTGATTTTGATTCAGAGGAAAATTTGAAGAGAACATGGTTGTCCTTTGAAATTTTAACCTCTTGGAGCACCTTACCTTTCTACGTCTTATGAGCCCATAAATTAACCATCTGGAATAGGGACCTTTTACCAATAGAGAAACTAACTAGTGTAGTGCTCTAACTCTTGGTTCCATCTTTGACTATCTTGATGTCTGGTGAAATAGTACTTCTAACATTGGAATTACTGGCAAGAAATAGCATAATAATGTATCAAACGAGTCTCCCAGCACTTGTTTCCAACTTATCAATTTTCTTTTAGATTTACATGTGAGGAGTTAGAGCTTTCCTTAGACTACTTCATTTTGAAGGAGCTAGCTTGGAGGGGCAAGAAGGTACTTTGAAGTGGGTTGCATTGATTGGATCTAGCCATCTTGACTTCCTTTACCAAAGAAAGCAAGTTGCAAACCTTGAGTTCTGAAACTTTGAAAATTTTTTGCTTAAAACATAAATAAGGAGTGAAACAAAAAACTAGAAGGTGATGCAATTTCTAAGATGCTCCTAAAGAGAGAAGCTTAGACAAAGAGGCAAAGAGGAGGTTGTTAGGACAAGGTTGGTTGCAGAAAAGATCTGAAGGTTGTTATAGAGTTTATGGTGGAGAGTTGAGTAAGATGAAGTCGGGAGCTTTGTAGAGGGACCTTAGGTCATCCATGAAGGCTTACTCGAGGGTGAGGTCGAGAGAGGTTAGAGAATGTTCTTATGATATAAAGGGTGGTTATTGTTTGGTTTAAACCTTTCCCATTACCCTATATTGTTAGCTTTACTAATATAGAGTGTCATATAACTTGGGTCTATATATGTGAAATTTCAATAAATAAATTATTACATCTTTAATTAGAAAAACAAATAATTAAAAATCAAAATCAAAATCAATTGACAACCTATTCATTAGTATTAAAAACAATTGTAAAACTCTTAAATTTAATTTGTTAAATATTTTACTTACTAAAATTCTACGAGTTGTTTGACATGAATGAGTCAGCTTATATGACAATCCACATCATCAGCGTTTACTATAAGAAAAGATAGGTTATATTTGTAACAAATTGAAACTTTTGGCATGTAATTGACACTTTTTTTATATACTTATCCCTAGTATTGCAAAGTTGAGTAAAATTATAAATTTAAAATATAAGTTACCATTATTCTTTTGTCTATGTAGTTTGTAATATTTAAATTTTTATCTCAGAAACTTTCTCTTCTTTTTCTTACTAATTAGTTGTTTTTCTCCTTAATAAAAAAAATCACATTCTGTCACACATATTATCTTTTTTAAATCTCTCATTATGTATTAAGTTTTATATAATTGCATATAACTCAATAATACAAATTAAAAATTCTTGAAATTGAAGGCAATGCATCCTTAACTAAAGGCTAAAAATTAGTTATGTTAATTACTCAAATGCTTTCAACATAGATAGATTATGTAATGTTATGCTCTCATATTAGTAAATAGATTCGAGTGCAGATTAGCTATAAACTAGTTGCACATAATAAGATCAAATTAGATACGAATAACTTTGTAGACATATTTCAAAAGAATAAAGCCTTTTTATTGCTTCAAATTATATTGGCAACCTTCTAGTACTATTTAAGAATTTAATAACAGTTTAAAATAAATGGAAAGTGTATATATATGAACTAAACTTCTTATTAAACTTATGATGATGATGATGGTTAGTGTAAAAGAAGTAGTAAATAAGTGGGCAACGAAATTACATACCCCTTCCTTGAGATGTTGACACCTCTTAAGTACACAGAGTATGTTGAGAAAAGTAGACAAGTAAGAAAAAGAGTTGTACAGTGGCCTCCTATAATAATAATGATGAGAGTTATGAGGAGATACTTTTAAAATTATTTTTCTTTATAGTTCAAACATATAAATGTATATCATACATTATCTATAAAGCATATGATGCAACTTCTATTATTAAGGTATATCTTTATATATTGAGTAAATTAAATCATTAAATAAATTGGATGGGATCAATGGAGAAAAATTGACAAATATAATCACCAATCTCGATCAAATTAATAATCTTTATTAGTTAACACACATTTTACATTCACAATTATTAAATGTATCACAATATGGAATGGTCAGTTAGAAATGGAGCTCCTTAACAAATAATAAATAAGATAAAGATGTCTTAATGGTTTCATTTTGTTAAAACTGAAATATCTTTTATTTATATATATATAATTCACATAGATTATAACATAATTACTTTATAAATATCCAATATGATGAGAATTAAGTAACAACTCGAGCTGCATAAACTTCTATATAGGGGAGATAGGAAGAGGGGTGTGGATGACTTATGAGAGGTTCCAGTCAAATGCTAAAAAAGAGTTGGAGATTGTGATTATGGAATATAACTAATGTTGAGCTTATAAGCAAACTAATAACAGTCCTTCATTGGGTTTGGAAGCTAGAAAAGCATAAGCAAACTAGCAACATAGTTAAATTTGGAAGTAGCACTGGACTCATAACTGATTTATATACTAAAAGCTCCAAAATAAAATCGACACTAGTATTGGCTAGATAAGTATCAGACTTATAATTTAATTAGTTAGGGATCTATTATTTCGATATATTATTTCTTTTAGGTCTCATATAATTAGTGGTTTTAGTTTGTTTTAAATTCCATATTTATGTTTAGATAGAGATTGATTTTCTTTCAATGTTATTTATCTCTATTTAGATTATATTTTTGTTGTTATTTCCTTTTAGGATTCTAATTATAGGGAATAAGCTTATAAAAGGCTTATTTATTATTGTAATGGAGGCAGATTATTGTTGTTGAATCAAAAAAATCTCTAAAGAGTTTTCTTCATCCATGTTCTTAAAAGAACCCTTGATTTAGGTTCTCTATTAACTATCAATCTTATCTACCTTACTAGTGGTGATCAGCACCAAAATCTTATCATTCCCAATCCTTTCTTTTCTTAATAGTCACAATTCATATCCTTCTTTTATGTAAATGGTCCTAGGTCCTACCATATTGATATTAAATCTCTTCATTCTTATTGGTGAGGATCATATCAGAGTTTAGTATCAAACCTTTGTTCTATATTTAGGTTCATTCTTAATATCATTGTTTGTGTATTCAATTTTTTTTTTCTCTTATCTTCCTCAAAGTTTCATTGAGAACAAATTGTTCTTAGGCTTTGTGTTCCTTATTTGAATTCTAAGTAATAAAAAAAATTTATAAAGAGAAATCTTAAAAGTTTCATCTACATCAAATATAAAGGGGGGATAGTAATTGCAATAATTATTGAAGGAAAGTTTATTCCTATTCCAATAAGGACAAGAAATCCTAGTATTAAAGGTATTATATTTATCCAATGTTCTCACTCTTATTGTCATCATTTCATTCTTGTTAAATTATTCTTCTTGTTATTTAGTCTAATTGGGTTTTTTTGAACTCAATTTCTTATTTTGTCTTGCCTAAATTTACTTCTTTGGGAGTATTTAACAAAGGGGGACAATTGGGGAGGATTCGACTAGCTTTCTTAATTTAAATTATTTAGTTTGTAGTTAGGAGCTTACGTTAAGAGTTGAGTGAAATCTTTAAGAAAAATATGAGGGAGTGCTTTTACTATTAACTTTTCATATGGTTATATCATAACCTAAAGCAGAATCATGTCTAAAGACAAGTTAGTGAAGAGGAAAAACGGGAGTAGACTAAGAGTGCATTGTTAACATCATTCAAGGTTGACTAGAGAAAATTATTCAACAATTCAATAAATTTAAAGAAAATTTGGAAAATATGACATTTTCATAACTGGTCGATAGCATAATCCACCTCTAGCTATTAGGGAGAGCTAAACCTAAAGGGTGGTAAAGAAGGAAGAATGGGGAGCCAAGGTTAGGAAAGGTTGGCATAGGCTACCAAAAGGGATATGACAAAAGGGTGGATAATAATATGGGTAGTATTATGATGACAATATTGTCTTTTGTAGGAAAATTAAATCTAAATGCATAATAGAGTAGGAGAAGTATGTGGAGCTAGTTTTTGATTGTTATAACTTCTTAGAGGAGAAAAGGTTTAACTAACTATTGTAAAGTTATGAATGTATGGTGGATTGATGTGATCAACAAATTCTCACCTAGAGGAGGAATTAAAAGCTTTGGAGGAGATGAAGTTACTAATGAGAAAGCAATTTGTTCTAAATTCCTATTATAGGGAATTCTACCAAAGGTTGCAAATATTAATTCGTGGTTCCAAGAGTGTGAAGGAGTACTAAAAGAGACGAAGGTTATCATAGATTGGGAAAAAATAGAGAAAGATAAGGAAATGATAATGACTTGATTTATTAGTAAGATAAATCCAGAAATTGCCAATTTCATATAGTTACACCATTACATGGAATTAGAAGATGTAATGTATATGGCTTTGAAACAAGAATGACAGTTAAAAGGAGGCCTTATAATTATTTTGGTGTTTTTGGTGTAGGTTCATCATTATAGAGCAACTTAGGGAGTAGAGATGAAGACAAGGCTCCAGATTCAAAACCTAAAGTAATTAAATTGAAAGTACACATATTAAGTGAAGTGAAATTTAAAATTAATTCCATTCTAATAACTAGGAATCAAGATGTCTAGTGTTTTAAGTATTTAGGTAGAGGAAATCTAGCTATATAATTTCCTAATAAGTGAGTGATGTTGATAAACTCATATGAAAAGTAATGTATCCTCGAGTAAAGAGGAGTTGGCAGTAAATGTATCATTAAACCTAAAGAGGGAAGGTTGTTGGCCATTAGGAGGGGATTGAGTGTGTCTGTGGGGAAGGATAATGCAAATAAGTAAAGAGAAAACCTTTTCAATAATAAATGTGTCAATAAGGATCAGGTGTGTAATATAGCCATAGATGGATAGAGTTACAGTAATGTGATTAGTATGGAGTTAATGGAGAAGTTGGAGATGCCAACCATGAATCACACAACTGGCAATGGTCGAATAAGAGTGAAAAGGTTAGGGTAACTAAGCAAGTAATGGTTTTTTTGAGAGCAAACACTTGGGGTTAAATTTAAGCCTTTTGGGAAGAGTGAAGATGAGAGATGTATACTTAGCTAAGCATCAAATGCTATTTGATTATGTAGATGAAGCTGTTGATTTGGGGACAAATTTTTTTGAAGAGAGGACAAATTATTTCTTCATCCTTATTCCTAAAGGGACCCTTGCTTTGGGTTCTCCATTAGATCTTATCTAACTTGCTAGTGGCGATTAACTGTAAAATCTTACCATTCCTAATCCTTTCTTTTCAATTCATATACTTCTTTTGTTTGTTTTTATGTTAATTTCTTGGATTAACCTATTTCTGATAAAATGGTCCTAGTTTTATCATATTGATCATCAGTCCTATTACTGAGGGTCATATCACAAAGTAATTAACTAAGTATGTTCTTTAACACCTTTATCCAATTTTAAAAACCAATAGACACATAAATTTATTACAATGCACAAGGCAATACCAAAGTATCACTTACTATTTTTTGTTAATATATTCTTGGCTTCCTTTTTTCATAACCACATTTCTATTGTGATGCTTAAAGAAAAGATTTTACTATGGTTAAAGTTAAGTATAGAAATAAAGTTCTTTATAATTATAGTTTTATAAATAGAAATTATTTCTAACAAACATATCACAAAATAACATATGATGGTCATATTGGTGTAAAGAAAAAGATTTACAATTTTTATAAATGACTTGTTTATTCGACATTTAGTTGTCTAACTTAGAGTAAAACATTTTTTATTTCACACATTACGACACATAACATAGGTCACATAACAACTATTATTGATAACTAAAATTCTAAAAATTAATTTATTAATTTAAATTAACAATAAGTAAATGTAAGCATACTAGTAAAAAGGTTAAGGATTTATGCATTTTATAAAATAATGATTTTGAGCTTGTCTATGTATACTTATGTTCGTATAATTTATTTACAATACAAATTGTTGCATCATGGCATCCTAAAATTCCTAGAGTCTTTTCTAGAGAAATTCTAGAAAAAAATTTATGTATCAACAATAGTATTACTCTAATTCTCTAAGTTAACAATGTTATATATAATATATTTCTTACAAATAGCAAAATTTCTTAAGGAAAACACAAAAAGAAATATATATATATATATATATATATATATAAAGTATGAAGGACCTCATTTTTATCCTTTTAAAGGAGAGGACATTCAGGTCTAGTGTTCCCAGGCTTCTTGCAGTGGTAGCATA
>JAOQMM010000008.1:19116221-19128292 GCA_027563515.1 Erythroxylum platyclados | reverse complement strand
TTGCCTTTGTGTCTGTGTTCTATTGAGCGGAATAGGTGATAATTTGAGTTAATTATTTAACTTGATCTTTTACACCAAACCTACATTTGTTTAGTGTCAAATAAGCAAAACCCCTCTACTATGACATAAATCATCTCTATTTTTGTCGCAGATATTCTAAAGTAGTATGGAGCAAAATTCTACACCTACTTGTTGTAGATAATTACAAATACGAATAGGAGGAGACTTTGAATTAGTTCATCAATCACACTAAACATTGAAAATAGAATGGAATATTACTCAAAAAAGCATTCACCACTACAATCTACACACTTTGGAAAGAGAGAAACAGTAAGCTGTACAAGGGTATTGAAGAAGACATATATCAGCTAGCTGAAAATTCTAAACTGGATTAGAACTATTTTTATTAGCAAGAATGTGCAAAATTTACTCACTCCTGAAATGAAGAACAGATATAATCTGTAACTTATGTGTCATAATAGTTTCGTAGATGATTCTTTGACCACTTTTATTCTTCCAATCATGTTGTAAGTTGATAGATAAGTGGTGAATTGAAACTCATTGTAATGTTGAACTAGCTTTTGTTAAAGATAATACAATTTCATTCATTTTAAAAAAATCCTTATTAAAATCAATATTAATTGTATAGCATTTCATTGAATTCTTCCTATTGTAGTTTGTGAGAACTTTTTGTACTATCAATATGTTGTTACTAATTTTTCTGTCTTTAATGAATGTGCTTGATGATTGATTAATAAGGGTTAAGACCCACCTTACATCTCAAAGATAAGAGCTTTAAGATGTTCTTTTATATTATATTGTAGCATGATATATGCCTATAATTTGATAAGGCACTTATATTGTGGATCTTTGGAATTAGGCTTATAAAGGTTCTATTAAGTTACTTCAATATTTGGCCTTAGTTGAAGAATTATGTGATAGCGTTAGTGAAAATGTACTTAGTGTGATTCCATATCTTCTAAAACAAAAATGCATTAAGGTCATCCGATATAGGGGCTTTATTTAGCTTAAGATCAAATATTGCTTTCTCTATGTTTTCAATAGTGAAGGGTTTGGTTAAGTTCAAGAGAGTTCTAATTTATCATTGAATTAGTTTGTCTTTGGCATCAATTATAGCCAGATAAGTGTTGTTGAAGCTCCTATTATTAAGAATTTTGAGTTCTTCCGTAACTATTTGAAGTTTTATCATGCAAATTACATATTTATAGCCCTATGCATTCATTTTTAGCCCATTTGTAACTTCCACAAATCCTTCAACTTGTGTTAGAAAATTGTTGAATCTAAAAGCATTATCCTTTAGCACTCTAAAGACAGATTGTGAACTTCAATTGGGGTCTGATCTGAGAGAAAAAGGCTACTGAAAAAAGCTTTGTTTACTGGGAATTTGTTAGCTGTTGATCCTTAACTAAAGTTCCATCAAGCCTTTCTTTAATTATAAACCATCTTCCATTTTGTTTATTATTCAAAGAAAAGATTTGTCTTTCCAACCTAAGATTTTTTACCTTAATGTGGCTTACATAATTTCTGAAGTCTTCATTGAAATTCTTGAAATAAATGTTCCTTTCAGCTTCAGAGGGATGGATAATGCTATTGAATTCCTTAATTAACAACCAAAGAAAGTTTATAATAGCATGAATTTCTATCATTTTAAGCCATAAAATGTTCATTTGGAAAGTTAAACTAAAAGCATAGACAAAAGTGACATGAAAGTTGATTCCTTCTCATAAGGTTTTAGTAGAGATTGAATTAGTTGATCAGAGATATCATAATTTATAATCTGTGATCTTTCATGGTCATAAGCAACAATTATTAATGAGCTTGATGGTTAGAGATAAATCATTTTTCTTTAAAAAAGCTAGTTTTTTATATCTCTCTTCCTTAAGCTTATTTTCTAAAAGTCTTATGAGTGAAGGTTTTAACTCAAACAAGTAATCTCTCAAAACCTGTTATTTATTGGGGCTATTTATCCCTCTCACATTTCATGAGAAATCAAAAATCAAGTAGAGTAGAGAGTTTTAGTTAGGTTGTAAGTAACTAGTTATTTTTAAGGAACACATTCAATGTTGAAAGACTGATTGTAAAGAAGAGCAGTAGTGGGATTCCTATCCTCCATAATGCCCATATTGATATCAATTATAATGGCGTTTATACCAGATTCAGTTTTAGTAATAAGGATTCATGTAACTAGTTCCTTTGTATGAATATTTTAGATAGAATTTCGATTGATTCAACTTGGTTATTGTAAGAGCTTCAATATTCACAAAATTTCCTTTTTCTTGCTTTTCAAGTTCAATAAAGTTCTCCTCTACTGGTTTCCCCATCTCCATATGTTTTTGATAGTCTCTTTGTTTGAAATTTTCTACCATTTGGAATCCACTTCTTTCCTTTGTATATTATGTCAAGCCTCCATTGGTAAGAGACTATAATAGTGTCTTTAATTAGTTCATTATAGTCTCTAAGTCTCAAAATAGGTCGTCCTAGCTATTGCTTCGTCTATACATATAGACCTTATAACAAAACTAGATAAATGATTAGAACTCTTAATAAACAAATATTCTAGAAAAAACTTAGGGAATTTGATTGATATAGGGACTTGCTTCTATTTTAGGTTATCAAAATGAATCCTAAACTTCTATTTCATATAGTGCCATGGATCTAACTTTAAACTCTTGTTAGCACAATGTTCTAATTCAAACTTGAAGAGGAATTCATCATTGATAAGGACCTCCGCCAATCCTATTTTCCCCATTGAATACATGCCTAAAAGTTTAATAATAGATAAGTAGAATGCTTTTCCATGAAGAAGTAAACTAAGTTTGAAGCCCATTTAGAGGCTCCTTCCATAAGAAGGTCTAACAAGAGAGCTAATCTTGAGCTATTAGCTAAAGAATGAGGATATAATTAAGGAAGTTTATCTACAGGTGAAACATCCCCTAGAATTGGCACCAAGACCGCTTAACAACTATGAAGGCCTCATACACTTAGTTCTCTTTAGAAATGGGGAAAATAGGGGACTGGTTAAAAGAGCTAGAAACTAGAGTGCTCAAGGGTTTAAATTTTTTTCATTTTATTAAAGAAGGATGGGAATAATGTCTTTAGTAAAGGTATGGAGATGAGGAGCCTAAACCAGAGTTTATTTCAAAGGAGAGAAGTCAAAAGGGACCAAATTATTAGTTCAGTTAGGGACAGAGGAGACTAAAGAAATTATGCTTAACCGGTAAAAAGAGTAGTAATGCTTATTGAAAATTTAAAAAGTTACTTTAAAAGTGGAAAGAAAGATGAGAAAGGAATAACAACGGGATATTGGGGTAATGGAAGAGTTTAAAATGGAAGAGGGTAGAGAACGAGTATATAGGAGGTCAAGAAACAATTGAATGACTACTAAAGATAGAGAAACAAGGGAGACCAAGAAATAGTAGGAGAAGTACACTAGAAATAGAGACTTAAGGCCCTGAGGGACTTAAGTAGCAAAAGGAAATAAATAAGACAGAGGAGAAGATGTGGGAGCTTAAGATTTGGAGGAAGTAAGAAAAAGGAGTAAAACATTAAGCTTACATGGGAGGAAAGGATGGTCACTAGAGAAACAAGGAGGCAAAATCAAATTGAAAGCAAACAAATTCTATAAAGAAGTCAAACTTTCTCTCTCTAGCCATTCCTCTATAATATTTAGTCCTTACCTTCTTATGATATCTAAAAACAAATAGGTAGACTTATGTCTTCTAATAAAGGATAACTTAAACTTGGATTATATACAATATAATCTAGTGAAGATGTTTGAATATTTTCATGATCATTTTAGAGATTTTAAGAATTAAATTTCTAAATCATATTGAAAATAAAAATTTACGTTTCATATTATATTGAAAATTTGATACCATATAGTTCAAATATTACATTTTTTCAAAGAAATAAATAATGTGCCTAAACTAACAATTCGCATAATCTACCAGATCTAAAATGTTAAAATGTAAATGAATAAATCGTATTTTAATATTGAATCACGTTATCTTGTCTAATATACTATATGTTATGGCATTTTTAAAATTATTTATATTCATCAATACTACTAAATATTTGAAAAATACTGCTTCAATAATTGTATGTATTACTCTCTAACTAATGCTAATAATTTATTACAATTATGTTTATAAGCTAGTCAATACGCACACGCATATATATTTTAAAAATGTTACTATTAGAAGTAAAAAGATAAGTAATGATAGGTTAAACACTAATAACTTCTTGTGCTACTTGCTCTTAAGAATAAGATCTTATGGAGGAGTTGGGATCAGCTGAGCATGGTACCTAATTTCCATAAGTTCAACATAGCTCCCTATAGTGAAAGCTCTTCTTGTTGGCTTTCGAGCTTGACTTTATTTCATAGCTAGTTGTACGTGACAAGTGTTTCATTGATTATGTATTTATTCTCTAATGCTTAGTGATTGCTGTTATGTTGCACCCAAGATACTTATTTTGGTTCATATTTTTTTTGGGTACAAGTTGGAGGAAAAAGAACCAAAATGAACTAAATTCACATCCTTGGTGTTTTTATATCCATTTTTTTTATCTTATTTGCCTTTACGGAGCAAGAAAGAGACGCGTTAGGGTGTACACGGGGTAATGAATGGAAAAATTGGAGTAACTATGACTTACATGACTATGTATGGGAATGAGTAACTCACTAGAAACATATACAAACTCGAAGACACTGTTTCAACCACCCCTACGACCTACATACTCATGTGGAGACTTACACGATTATGTAAGAGAGATATGCAATTGTGTATTTTGGCAATACAGCTTACTGAAAACATGTAACTCCATGATTTCTGCCAAATTAACATACACAATCACTTATATGCCCATGTAAGTGATTGTGTATAACCATGTAACCCTAATTTTGCATTATAAAAGAGTAATTAAGAGGAAAAATAGGGTATTTACAGACGAGACATAAAAGAAGGCACATTCCCTTCCCTTTTGAGAGTTATAAGTAGGTAATCTTCTTCTTTCCAGTTTAAACGTGATATCGAGACTAATGAACATGTTTGGGCATTGATCAATCTTATTGATGTTGTTCTTAACTCTCTTTTGGAATTGACTGTGCTATTCTATGTCAAAATTTTTGAATTTATGTATGAACAATTTAGATAGGTCTGTTAGAATTTACATGTATGGATTCATTCCCAAAATTCAGATTGTAATATATAATTGTTGTAAATCTTATTTATATATGGTCAACTAATGGTCATGCATCATTAGGGATAACATAGCATAGGTTAAATGACTTGAGCTTATATGATTGCTACTTAGATTAACCTATTTTCCTATTCTAGAATGTGACTATCATACTAAATCTGGAGAGCTTATTCTAGGTTAGTTGATGGCTAGAACTAATTAAAGAGGTTATTTTAATTGGATACAGCCTAAGGGAAAACTAAGATTACTAGAGCTTGTTGTTAATTTATGGTTAATAATTTTAGAGAGAGGCATAGGAACAACATGACAATTGATTATGAACATTTGCGTGAAGGTTGAGATTGAACCCTGAACCTGATTTAAAACCTATTGATTAATCTATAAAGTTTTATAATATTTGATTTGAATTGTCTTCCATATTTTAGTTTTATTTTATTACATCAATTGAATTCAACCAAACACCCCAATCCTATATATTAATTTATTCATTATAAAAGCTAATCACGCACTTTTTGTGGATACAATCCTTTCTCACCACTACTAAAAATTTAGTTATGTAGAGTTAGGTAAGATTTATCTCATCTTTTATAAGTTCTCAATTGTCACTCTGTTTCATAACTAAAATAGCATTAGGAAAATTGCAATTATTGCTTGCATCAACATAAATTTTAGTAAAGTAGATCCTTTCCATGCGAGCAGTCTACTAATATAAGCTTAGAGGTTTGCCAATTGAGTTGGCTAAGAAGCTAGGTCCTTCCACTATCTAGTACTTTAAAAGGATTTTTTGGAAGTTTATCCATAAGGGATTAGCTTCTATGTTACCCCTATTAAGCTTTATTCCAAGTCTCCATATTTGAAGGAACATTGGCTGGCCTCTATTATACCAGGATTTTGCTCTAATATATCCCCTAGGCAAGCATCCTGTGAAAACTTAAAGATGAAGGTACCATCTTTTGTTAACATAGTTCTTTTTAAGCCCTTCTTACCCCATTTAGACATAGCCCATACTTGTCTTGAGGAAAGATGGTCCTTTACCTAGGAAATATCCTATTAGGGGTAAAGACCAAGATGTAACACCTACATTGAGAAGTTTTACATGAGGCATAAGAACACCATCCATCATAACTCCTTTGAAATGGGCGAGTTTATCCTGGACTTCTATTAAAGAGTATCAGTTAGAGACTGACCCCCTCTTAGGGTCACTTCTATTAGGGGGTAGTCTGGAAGGGAACTAGACTCCTAGCATGGGGACTTTTAGAAGAAGAAAGAAAATAGTAAAGAAAAAGGGCAAAACAGTAAAGTACCAAGAGATAAGTTAAAGTAAAAGAGCAACAAGTTGTCCTTATAACTTATTTGCATCTTTTTTACCATAAGAATTAGTGTATTTAACCTTTAAGTAGTTCATCTTATACCTAAGTTTTGATACCACATTTATGAAAAACATCAACATTCATCCTAATAATGGAACCATAATATTTATCAAATGTTATATTGACCTAATAAAAACTCCATTTTGGACTTAAGAGAATCATATACCTAAAATAGTTAGTTAGAAATTACTAGTACTCATTTTTTATAGCCTTATGTACCCTTTCATCTCTTCTGTCCTTTTAAACATGGGATTTGACACCCATCTCTATATGAGCTATTATAGTCTTCCTTCTTTAGTCCTTTTTAGTTTCATCATTAAAGTTCAACTTACATTCCTTATTTATATCTAGAATCTTTCTTCTTTTTCTAACATAAAGGGCTGGGCCAATTTTAAATTGGGATGATACAGTTACCCATTTGAAAGAAGAAATTCTCTTTACTACTTTCACCAATTTCTAATTCCTTTAAAATTTTAAAATCTTAGGAAAGTACAAACTAGAAATAGATTACAAAAAATTAGATAACTTTTAGGTGGATATCAAGAATCCTAATTCATCCATATTTTAGCTGCAAAAGGTTATAAATTAACAGTTTTAATAAACTGAAATTTACATAGGAAAATGTTAGATATATGAACTTAATTTATAAAATATTATAATTTGAATTAAATATTATAAAATTAAAGTACATTATATTTGATTCTTTTGATTTAATTAAATTCCAAATAATTTGGTATAATTTAAATTTAGTTCTCAGTTTAAGTATTAAAAATTATCCAGAATTATACCAAATTAAAGTCATTGGTACAATTTGATACAATTCTGATAAAAAATGTTAACAACACAATTCTATTCTAAATATTTTTATTTGATTCTTCTGATTGGTTTGGAATATTTAAATTCATGTATAACCTAAACTTAAACTACCAAATTGTTTCTCTTTAAACATTTTTTAGTGCAAAACTTCTTCTTTAAACTTTAAATACCAACTTGCTGAGCAAGAATGGGTATTAGAAGTAAAATATATTCTTTTATCACCTAAACTTGTTAAATGGATATGTAATAAAACCTAATTATTTAAGGAATGTACTATTAACTTATGTCTTATTAAACAAAAAACACATTTAAATATCTAATATAGTAGTTTAATTTTAAGTTTAGCCTTATATTTAAGGAACCTCTCCCATTTTTTTAGTTACAATATTATATTTCAAATATTTTTCCTCAAGACCTAAATATTTAATATAATGGGGGGAAAGGAGCGCCTCACTTAATACTTCATATATTACTTGCTCAAGATCTTCTCAAAACTGATCAAAATAAGAGAGGTATAATGAGTTATGCTACGAAAGTAGACATCCACAATGTATTTGACACCACATATTAGTCTTTTATTCTCAGTATTCTTAAGGCTTGGGGATTTCTTGATAAATTTATCAATTGAATAAGCTGATGTATCTCAAATCACACCTATAATATCCATATCAATGGAAAACCTATTAAATTGTATAAAGGTTAACAAAGGCTTAAGGCAAGGGGATCTTCTTTTCCCTATCTCTTTACCATTTATATTGAAGCCTTAACTAGGCTAATTACCAATAATGTTTCCAAAAATAGAATAGTTTAGATTTCATAGAAAATATGATAAGTTAAGAATCTCTTTACTATCACTTGTAGATGATTTGATGTTAGTTTATGTATTTATCCTAGCATCTTTGCTTTATCTAAATTTAAACTCATGTTAAGATTAGACATCAATTTGAGTAAGAGTTCATTTTTTATCTCTAAAATTTCTCCTTTGACCAATGAGCAATTGGTTCTCATAACATGCTTCAAGCAAAAAATCTCCTTTCTAAATATTTAGGAATAACTCTACTAAATGATTGAGTTCCATAAATTGCCATCGACTCTTGGATTTCATCCACATGATATTATCCAATTGGTAAAACAATGTTTATCTTTTGCAAGAAAGGTCTAACTCATTATAACCATCCTTACCAACCTACATATTTATTGGTTTGCTTATCTACATCTATCAAGAAATATAACCAAGAGCATAAAAAATGATGAGAGGCTTTTATGGAATGCTATGGAAGGGAAATATTCTTGATCTAAAGTGAAGTCGGTTGATGTTTGTTCTCCCAAGTTAGAGGGTAGTTTGGGTATAAAACCTATTAAAGCTGTGAATAAGTTCTATCAGAACAAAGATTATGGAAGCTTCTGGTTAATAAGGAGTCTCTTTAGGTAAAGTGGATCAATTCAACATTCTTCAAAGGCTGATGCTTATAGAAAATGAAAACTAAACAATCCATATCTTGGACATTAAAACATATTTTGTAATTAAGAAACAAGTTGACGGATAGCTTCAAAACCAAGATTAGAAATGGTGAACTCTCTTAGTTTTGAATGATACATGGCATGATTTTAGCCCTCTACAACTAATGGAGAATCTTTACAATCTAAGGAATAACATGATTGAAAATGCAAGAGTCAATCTAGTCATAGAAGGGAATAATTAGGTATGGAATGATCGCTACTTAAGAGGTTTCTCAGCTGTCCATGGTTGTATGCCTTCCTATAGACCATATCAAGAGGAAGAGGATGTGTACTACTAGATAAGAACTGGACAAGACATAGCTTAATGTTTTACTAACAGCTCCTGCCTCTAACTTCTCAAAACCCCACAAACACCAGTCTCTTGGAATGCGTAGGTTTGGAACAACAATAATATTCTCAATACCTCTATTTTAACTTGTTTAGCTTTGAAAAACTGAGCAAAATGATTAGTTATGGCTATTTTATATGCTTTGCTAATAAGAAGATGAATCCATTGATCACTTACTTTTTAATTGCAATTACGCAATTACGATTTCAAGACAAATGCTCGATATATTCAACCTTCTCTACAACGTCAATTGGAGGCACAATAATGTTTTATTGATATGAACCATTAGAGGCTTTAGTAGCAAGAATTATATGTTATATCCATTATGTTTACTTATACCATTTACTGGATTTGGAAGAAATGAAATCAAAGGGTCTTAAAAGGAATCCAGTTAAGACATCTCTCTTTAATAGGGATGACATTTATACCTAGGCCCGCCCCGAGCTAACCTGAAATCAACAAGCTTGTCCTAAGTTGACTAGACTTCAAGCTATAATTGAATCGGTTATTTTAAATTTTGTAGCTTTAAGTCATGCTCATACTCGAGTTTAAACTGTTTAACCCAAAACTTGAATATATCAAGTAAAAATGATGTTGTTTTGAGTATAATGACGTTTTTTTAAAATTTACATTAAAAAATAATCAAATTTGGTTTGGGTTCGATTGACCTTCAAGTTGTCTAAGCCTAATTGGATTAGACCTAGACCTAATTAAATATTTTTGGGTTAAGTTTGGGCCAAGGGGCTTGAGCTTGGCCCTACTTACTACCAATTCTATTATGTGAGCCTTTAACATTCTCATGACCGTGTACTCTTTTATTTATTAATGTACATCCTTTAAAATTCCAAAAAAAAAAAATGAAACATAGTTAGTTGCAGAAGTTTCTGGTACGGTTTTGTTAGCTATCTTTTTGTAATTAAACTCTCATAGTTTACTGGCTTTAACTGTAGTGGTTGGAGATGTATCACTTGATTTCTTTTTGGAAGAAAATTCTTCAAATTCCAAAAACAAAAATACATATTTATAATTGTAAGGGTATTTAGGATTGTTGGAGATGAACTTGGTAGACGCTGACGCTGACCAGGTCTGTTGACTACAAGGTTTATCATATTTGTCGGTTTTATTAGTGCAACAACAATGGCCAAACTCCAGAGCACCAAAAGATTGTAAACAAAAAATTGAGTGGATTGGAACGTTTTACATATTTACTCCATGCACCATGTTTATTCTCAACTTATAAATGCCAGAAATTTTGTTTTCCTCTAGTTATGTTTTAGTTTGGTTAAATTAATACCTAAGGTTTCTTCTATGTTTTTTTGGGGTTGTTAATCCTTCCTGGTTAAAATACCGAATAATTAAAGCAAGATATCCGACAGCATCAATTCCAATTACACGCTTTCTTTTTCTTCCGTATCATCATCTAAGTTTTGTCATTAACATATCCAAGTTTTTATATGTTTCAGTAAACACAATATTATCCATATTAACCATGTCGCGGTGATAATCTGATGCCTCTCTTAGCTTTTAGACCAACAAGATAGAAGAAAGGGGAAAAAGGGAAAACTAAAGATATATTATGCCGTAGCGAGATGGACATACTCTCAAATGGCAAAAAAGTAGTAAAGTAACTTCACATGATATATTCTTCTACTCTGATCATCAACGCAGACTAATGACTTATCAGAAAGTTGAAGAAGATGCTTACCTTACTACAATTTCCAGCAGGAGGAAACTTCAGAGAAGGAGACTTTTTCAACCTTGTCTTTAAGATTGATCTTGACTATTTCCGATCCGATCTAATCAGCGAACCAGCTTCGCACTTTGGATTGTCATATTATTCAGGTTTAGATTCGATGTTTACAATTTGGATTGTTATAATAAAAGTTGGCTACTGGCTGATGGAAGCAAAAATTGTAGGTGAAGCCTAGAATTCTTACGTAGTAAGCACGTATATGTTGTTTTTATTGATTATGAGCATATGGGCCATAGTCAATCAATTATTTTATGCTTGGTTTGCACGATATTCCCAGCTCGGAAGTTTCCAGGAAGCACAATGACGATGACATCGATCTCTTTGTGTTCTGTCTTTCACATGCACCCGCGCGCTTTATACTTTATCTTGTAAATATCATGTAAATTTATTTATGGATTTTGATCTCTCTCTCTCTTTTTTTTTTTTGAGAATTCTCATTGAAAATCTCAGAGTGCGATGAAAGTAGATTAGCTGCTATTTTCTGAACAGCTACGATGTCATTGGTTCTAACAGTTCCATTTCACCATTTGCTATATTACTAAAAACGGGTCCAGCAAGTTAGGGATGGCAAATTTGTGATTAGTGCCTAGACGACAAGACTTTTAACGTTATTGTTTGAAGATTTGTCTACTAATTATTCATACACAACTTTCTAACTTTTGAATTATGGTAGGCCAGAAATTGCAATTTTAGTTTGCGAAAGTTAACCTTTTCAAGATTATCTTAATTGCTTATCAAATTTGCAAATGTATATTTCTTCGTTATCTTTCTCATAGATCTTTTTAACATAAAATTATAGTTCCCTTCTTTCTATTATAATGCGATCTAACAGTTGAAGGAGATAGACCTCATATTGGGTATGGACTGACTTACAGTACATAGGACGGTAATAAATTGTTATACTAAGGAAGTGATTATTGAATCCCTTAATCAACTAAGAGTGATATTTCGAGATGTTAGTCAAGTAGTGCCAGCTAGGTTGATTATCATTGGTTGAAATTGTGTGGCATTAATTTCCTAGCCTATGGTGTGATATTAAAGAGGAATTGGATTGTAATGGAAT
>JAOQMM010000008.1:19083839-19094657 GCA_027563515.1 Erythroxylum platyclados | reverse complement strand
TTTATATTCTTTATTTTACTTAGGAAGATATGAATATGAAAAATTAATGAAATAATTATAATTTTTTAAAAGAAGTAAAAAAATGCAAGAATTTTATACATGAATTTTATACAAATTCAATTTACACAAGAATTTTATGCAACTAAGCACAATTCTTTCAATACTTTCCCAATACAAAAACACAAAAGCAATTAATTTACTAAAATGTAAAAGCATGAATACATGACCCACCATTTTCGGATATCATGTAAAAACTCATGAAATTTTGAATTTTTAACACAATAGAAGCAAAATCATGTAAAGAACATGAAAACAAAATCAAAACTCATTCAGTAATTTTGTCGAACATGTTATGGGCATACATGATATACCTCAAGAGCACAAGACAATACTTCGGTCCTCCCTTCAATCAACAAGAACAGCACCCAACACCTAATCTGCAACATTTCAACATTTTCATCACCAAGTAACGCAATATTTTCAACAAAATTGATGAGAAAATGAACAAAGAGTACTCACCTTTTCGGATGGAGTTCAGCCGAACATTAACATAACTCAACTGAATTTAGGATACCCACAAACCGCATGTAGAGGAAGAGTTGACGAGCCTCACAACTAGCACAAGCCACAAAAAAATGGAAGAGGGTGTTGGGAAGTCTTTGACAAAAATCGAAGGTGAAGGGTCTTGGCATTTCAGAGGAAAGGAGGGGTGGGAAGAGAAATGGCGTTTCGGTTCTAAGCGGGGTGGAAGAAAGGGCTTCCTGCCTCTACTTTAAGCTAAAATGGGACGACGTCGTATTTTTTTCTCTTCCGATACATTTTGCGATCAACATTTGTTCCGTCGCTAATTGTTAAACATTTGCTACGTAATTCAGATGCCGTCGCCAATTCTACTTTATTTTGCTACTAAATTGTAAAAACGTCGCTAAATTGAATAATTAAAAGCATAAATTACAATTTAATTTGTATACTAATTTTTTATTAGAGTTATGCTATCAACATACAAAACATCAAGTATTGGTAACTATTAACATATAATGATCATTCGTGGCATTCTAATATATTCGAAATTATTTTTAATTAAACTGATATTGTTATTATTATCTCGACAATAGATAAAAATTTTGCTATCTTCTTTAGTGGGTTAGCTTAATTTTATAACATGTTCGACAGTCGACATTGTCTTAGCAATTTTTTTTCTCATTCGATAAGTTTAGCGACGAAACTCGTTTAGTCGTTAAATGTCAATGTTTGGTTACGAAATTGTTATTTGGTCACCATTTCTCTAGTATTTTGCTACTAAGTGATAATAACATCGCTAATTGAATACATTTTCATACAATTTAATAAACATGAAAGATTAATTAATTTGCAAATATATACCAAAACATGTTTGTTAACTAAAATTTTAAATACAGTTATGCAATTAACATTAACAACAAGAATTAGAAATTGTTAATTTAATAACATGTTTTCTTACTTGCCTTTATTTTCTTATAAGTTAACTTTATAATTTTTCTATCCAAAAAATTTTGTTGTTATATAATTGGATATTTTTTTAATGAATTTGAATAGATATATATAACTAACAGATATATTTATATATATAAACTCTATTTAATAATAACTATCTGTTTATCATGTAAAAATTTCATATTGTAATATATAATTTATAATTATTATATTAATTTATTTCCTTTTCTTGGAGACGAGTTTATTAATCCTCACGAAATGGTATATTTCTTTCGACATTATCGTAAACGACGTTATTTACGTGTTGTATGTACGACGTATGTACAACATTAACATTCGTTCACCATTCAACAATCGACGTCATTCCCAACTAGGTTAATTATTACAACATTCAGATACGAGTTAACAAGAAACGACGTCGTTTTCTATTAGGTTTTTGTCACAACAACAACGAGCTCTCAAAACCACTCATTTTATGTTAGCCGTCAACGATTTTGAACATTTACAAGTTTATTTTCTATTCTCCCCTCTCTTGTGCTCATCTCGTCTTTCCTTACAGTCAACGTCGAAGAATGATCCTTAACTGTATTGGTATTATTCTTCTTTTCTATTTTCAAACCCTCCATCTTCCGCTAACTTTTACTTATACCTTTACGTGTTTATTGTGATGTCTTAATTCTACATTTGTTTTATGAGTTTTGTTTCTGGTTGTGTTTTGAAGATGATTTATTAACTTCCTTTGTTGGTTATATACGGGTTGACTTATTTTTACGACCTTTAACAATTCTCTCAGGAAAGCTTGCTAACTATGTTATGACAGGTCTGAAAGAGTATTTAACTTTGTTTTTATTAATAGTAATATAACCTAATCTTGTGTAATCCTATATTTCTGTATATCAAGAAAATGATCATGTGTGATCTACTTTAAATTCTTAAATTTATATATGATACAAAGGGTAAATAGATAATTGTTATTTTAATAAGGGTAACTTTCATCTCATTAGGCATATTCAACATGTATAAGTACTAAACGATAGTACTATCACTTATCATCGAAAATGGAGTTGAACATAATGAATTTTATTCAAAATTCACTTTTGCAGAATATAACTCATAACATAATTCATTAAGGAATGTCAACATGGAGACTTGTTTCCGATGGTGGAAATTCATTCTATTGGGAGAAATGTGGCAAATTGTCCCTACTGAAGACAAAACCAATGCAGAAGAAATCCCCTCTTCATACACTAAAAATCATTTCCCTTCTATGGCCGATCTTCTTCTTCAAGGTGTTTTGTATCATCTAAACTAGTAAACTTTCCTTATTATCCATATCTCATTTCCTGTTATGAAGATATGATATATATGAACATCTGATTGTATATACTATATGTTGTGTTAAGCTTTCTTGAATGAACAATTCAACATAGATGGAAATTCGTCGATTCCAATGACTGTCTAGTCAGTCAGGTATGCATGTGTTCCAATTTTAGTTCGTTAAACAGTTTCACTAAACTACCTATCTAACCTCATCATTTGGCTATGTACTAGGTGAAACAGAACATGCTAGCAGTTCATCTGATCAAGTTGTCTTCCATACTAAATCTGGGAACTCATTCACTGTTCCCTCTGTAAGTTTAGCTATAGCGAAGGAATTGTTGGAAGAGGGTGTCAATAACCCAGAACCTAAAGGAATATCTTTCACTATTTCTACTGGTGCCTTCGAACGTGCATGGACCCTCCTTTGGAATTCGGAGTTAGGGAACTCATTCACCTTCACCAACTCTCATATCACATAGAATCCAAATAAATAATTATATCATTGTCATTTATCGATGGTCTGATCAGTTGCAATCATCTATAAACTTTATTTAATGTTCTGTCTGTAAGAATTTTTAAATAAGCCCTTGTCCTTATAAAGGGTAAAACTACGTACTATTGTCGTTGTTCTATGTCTGTAAGAATTGTAACACTTCTGATTACTAGTTTGTACTACTAACCATATACCACTATATTATATTCATATCATTCACATAATTTTTATAAATTATTATTTTAATCCTATATATTACAATGTGCAAAGTTTATTATCTATTCACATTTTCAATTACATACTATGTGTTTTTCATCAATATGCTTTAAACAGTGTCAACAATATTGTCCAAAAATATATTAACTATAATGGATTACATAATTCCCATTACAAATATTATTACATATTTTTGCCATCGAAATTAAAATTTGTCGCCCTTTTAACTCATCTAGCAACGAAAAATCAATTGTCTGTAAATATCAACTATCCGCGACGAATAAATAAAATTGTTAGTAAACTTTTGCGACGATTAACCTAATATTGTTGCAAAATTTACATATTTTATGCCAATTTAAATAACGTGGCTAAATAACAAGAATGTAACAACCTTCTCTGATGAAGTAAGCATAGCGTCGCGAAATGTCACACTTATTATCGACGCTAGGACAAATTAGTCGCACAAGGTAGCAACATTTAACGACGATAATATTTTTTCATTGCTAAACAGGTTGTTTTACACATCATTTCCTGACAACCGCTCCATTCATCACAATATATCCATTGTTACACGATGAAATTGATGAAAAGTTAGTAAAAGTGGTCGTTTTAATAATGCTTTGAGGAAATGGTCGTGAATGCGCACACTTTAACGACGTATCTAGTTAATCGTTGTAGAATCTTTTACTTTATTCGATGAATATTTAGTTAGTCGTAAATTTGATTTTTTGGCAATGATTTTGATTCATCGCTAAAAAAAACATCGCTAAATGATATGTCTGTTGTAGTGGGTGTAGGATTTGAACCAGAGAATAGGGAAAAAAATCTAAATGATTTAACTTTGATGACCCTCATTAAGAATCTAATTGATTTTTAGACGACATGTTAAAAAAGAAAGAGATTAAATTAAAATGGTTGAAAATTCAAAAAATTGTCTTAAAAAGGCAGAGGCTAAGGGTATGTTTGGTTAAATGTTAATTAATGTAACGGAACGGAATAGATGTAAAGCTTTGAAATATTGTTTGGTTGGATGGAAGGGTTCATAATATAACGTAGTGAAATATTGTTTGATTGGATGGATGAAATGGAGTGTAATATATAATAAAGGACGTTAATACCCTTATATTGTTAAACGACAATATTGATTAATTGTACATAATTATTTTTTCTGATTATGTACAATTAATTATTAAATATATAATTATGTACTATGTACTAATTATGTACTAATTAGTACATAATTAGTACATAATTATATATTTAATTATGTACTAATTATTTTTTTACTAATTATGTACTAATTATTGTTTAGGATGGAATGGAACGTAACATGAAACCTTTCGCTTCCATTCCATTCCATTCTATTATGAAACCTCCAAACAAATAATAGAACTGTGTTACGTTTCATCCCATTCTATTATGAAACTCCGCACCAAATGGAGCCTAAAAGTAAAAGAATTACCTCCTTTTGGGAAGCTGAATCTAGGAACATTAGTAAGGTGAAACCACCGTCAACAATTAATATTAGTTACAAAGGATTTCAAGAATTTAACGGAGATGAGGGATCATAGTAGAAAATGCAAAGAAAAAAGTAAAAAGCGGGAAGAAAGACCAACTCTTAAACATAGAAAAAGCGTAGTTGACTGATTGTAGTCTTCAATCTATTTGTAAGGAAAAGAATAATCGAAGGTTTGAAGGGAGATCGAACAGCCTAGGATCCCTGATGGAGTTTACAATGGCTAAAATAAGGGAAAAACTGATATTAAATAAGTTGGGATTGCACTGTAGTAGAAAGTTGGCCATCTCATGGAGAGTATAGCCTACCAGCTTAACCCATTGTGAGGGGTCTACTCAGTGGAGCAAAATAGTAGTAGCAAATCCTAAAATACTCATTCAAGCAGTCAAGCAAAGATTAACAGAGAGGCCGGTTAAGTGAAAGATTAGAGGGTCCCAACAAACTCACCTGTTATCGCTCGAGGGTTCCATGAAAATAGCTTAGAAATCGTCGGTTGTTGGCCAGCCGCTCCCATCCTCAGAGAAAATCGAAGGATCGGATTAGTTCAAGATATGAGAGTAGTCGTATAGAAACACGACTATTGAACCTGACTACTATCAAGAACTGTTCTTACCCATGTGGAAGAGATTGCGTAGTATAGTTGGTGATGGTAGATCAGGTGGGATATCCCAATAACTTGTGCTCCTCGTCGCAATCACCGCTTCTCCAGTTCTAACCTAATTTGGCAATCGAATGAGCAGTGACTAAAGGGATGGTTTTATCCAAATTATTATACGAAGTCGTTTTTAAGTTAGCTTTGAACGTAGTCTTTTTGGCTTGTAGTTAAATGCGTGTCCTTCATTGTTTATGAGAGGGAGCCCCTATTTTGGTTGTACCCAAACTTCTTTTATTAATTTAATCTATTTAATTTTTCAAAAAAAAAACATCGGAAGCGAGTCTAAAGAGAATTGTAAATTTGATAAAGATGAAGCATTCAAATATTTCACGCACGACAGAAACGGAAATTCGAATAAGGGGGAAACTAGGTGCTAGGGTCCCAAGTACTTCTATAGCAAGCTATTTTCACAAGCTATTATTTATTTATATTAAAAATCCATTTATCTCCTTCTCCTTTAATCTGTCCATGGGCTCTGACCTAAGTGGGAGACTTCTTAGATAGGGTCCTTGTCAGAAGCTAAATATGTCACATATATACTTTCTTTTTTCTAGTTTTGCTCTTCCAAGTGTACGTAAGTAGTAACTTTTATACCCAATGGAATTCAAAGCAATAAATGAGTTTGGTGGAGGTTTGGATCCATAGATGGTGATATATCAAACACTGCTGTAATCCGAGGAACCATAGTTAATGTATCTATAACTTCCGTTGAACCATAACAAACAATTCTGTATCTTTCCATCTCTTTCGTTCACTGGTATGGTATAGCATATCTGTATTCCTTTTGCCTCTTTGTTTTCTCTGTCAACTGTGCGTGTGGTCCCTTTTCAAGCATATAAATCTCTCGTGTGTCATTTGTATTCTACTGGGTTTTGCTCAATTTTCCGCAAAAAAAATTATTGGGAGCGAAAAACGGGTGCAATGAGATTAGCTGTCGTCGTCATAGCTACATGTCTTTTGACTTCTGCAATTGTTGGCTCTCAAGTTCTGCCAAAGAGAACTTTCCTCAACACCGTTGGTGGAGCCAAGAAGATTATCAGTTCATCAGAAGAATCACTTGAAGCGTTCAACTTCACGGACTTCACTACGAACAACAACTCTTTAGATGAAGAGCGAGTTGTTCCCACTGGTCCAAATCCTTTGCATAATAGGTAGAAGTTGACGACCAACAGTACCCTAATGTTCATCCTGCGTTGTTTGTATCAGTCCTTTATTTGAAGTGGATTGTGAGAAGTTTTCCATATTCATCAAAGTCCTTATTAATTGCTGGAAATTAGTTTATAGCGTTTTTAATCATTAGACATGAGTGTTTCTGGAGCTTTATTTTGATGTATTTACATTATATAATACTTGTATGAGCTTCGAGTAGGAAAATTTTGCTTTTCTGCTTTTTGTTCAATGCTATACCTACTCCGCATATTTTTATATCCAGCTGCGAGCACTTGATTAAGAAAAAGGCTTCGTACCTTGAACTGTAAACAATAAATAAGACTAGAATATATATTCAACCCTGAGCCATATTGTATCGTAATAATATTTTCTGCTATGTGACAACAAAAGGTAGTCGTAAAATTCATACTAGAAAAGCCTTAATATACATGACTTGGATTTTTTATTTCCTAGAAACTGATAATCTGGTTCTCGATATTGCTACGGCGGCGTTTGACTATTGATTGAATCTAGAAGAAACTACAGGAAAGGGTAAAAGAATTGGTGAAAAGAAAAAGAAGAAACACTTGGTTATGGATGGCGGAGTTGAAGCAAAAGAATGCAATGGTGCTTTGACTTTTTTGGTTAGTTATACTGACCAGACATGCTCCCCAATTGGGGAAAAGAGCATTGAATTTGTGTCAGTGTAAACTAAATGCTTAACCCTTTATCGTTCTCGAGGGAATGTGATAATTTAATGTGGTGCTACTGTTGGAGCTGCAATGTCTACCAGCATATGTTTTGAATTCAAAGACAATTATCAGAATTCGTTTTGTTTTAACATTTTTGTGTGCTTTCTAGACTCCAGCTAAGCTATAAGTTGTTTTGGTGTTTTTCTACCAGTCTACATAAAACAGAAAAAGCTCTGGTGTGTTAGGGGGGTTTGGAGGTTGAAATAAGAAAGGCTGGAATCTCTCAATTTGTGCCTGTGTACCGTAAAATATTCAATAGTAGTTTATTTAAATTGTTTTTCTTTTGTCTTTTTAATATTCCCATTTTACCTTCACATGTACAGAAAAAGAGAGAGAATAATGATTTGGATATGGTTATGTAATTATTTTGGGTCCCCAGAGGTGTTGAGACATGTTTAATCATTCGTCGTAATTGGTGAACTCTTTTTAATGAGACCAGTGATGAATCAGATTTGTAAGTTTGAATCAGATCCTAGTTGAGAGCCATTCTTTCACAAATTCTAATTGTTATTCTCTTAATTAAGATTCTCTCTTTTCCATTTGATCACTCCCTGACGAAGAGTTTGTTTGTTCCATTGGGTGTTCTTGAAAATTCTAAGATTCTCTTTTTTTATATAGCATGAACCAAGTTACTAAAGGCTAAATTGAAGACAAATAAGTCCTTTTTGGTGGGCCCTGAAAAGCTTGTAAGCTTATTTTACTATTATAAACCATTGATTCTTATCACAAAACAGGTTGCATAGTGGCTCCATATTACAATGGAGAATTGAGAATTGAAAAATAAATATATCATATATTCATTTTCTTGTTACAATGAGAATATAAGAGATTAGAAAAACTATAGTTCATCATGTCCTCCTTGGTTCTGATTCTTTACTCGATTACTAATTATAGAATAAATGAAGCTTTAAGGATGTTGCTCATATATCATATTATTTTCGATCTAAAAACTTCAAAAGAATATCTGTGCATACTTCCATCCAAGATTGATTTGTGAATTCCTTGGATTTGTGCTTGATCTAGAATAGGGAATCCTCCATATCTGGCTTGTTGTGATATGGAATTCTACTTTTGATTGAAGAGAAACTTGTTAAGGATTAAATTACGTACTTATATGATCTCCTTTAATGATTGCATTAACCTTGGCATAGTCTAACAATCTTACTCTTAATGCTTTATGGTCATACAACTTGTAACAAAACTTATGTTTATGCCAATTTTCAAATTAAAACCAATAATTCTTACCATTTCCTATAATACATTTGAAATCATGACAAACACATTCTCTTAACCCCAATACCAAAAGAGGTTATTAAGAACTATTTGATTAAAGAATATGACTAAAAGGACTTTATAAAAAGAGGTTGGCTCAAAAGACTATAAAATAAGCCTGATTAAAAGTACTTGACTAAAAAGATTTTCTTAAAATGAGCTTGGTAAAAAGACTTATTATTGATTTTAGCTAATTTGGATGATTTGATTAACTTTAGCTAAAATTTGGGATTTTTTTGATGTTAGGTTTGACTTATGCCTTGACTAAATTAGCCTAAATTATTTGGTCTTGACTAATTGAGTAAATTTGACTAAATTTTTTCTTTGATTAAACTTGTCCAAATTTTTGGGCTTATATGCTTGAACTAGGAGTTCCTTATAAGTTTTTTTTATCACATCAATTTTATTATTTTAATCAATTTTGTATAAGATTGATTTTACTAAGATTATGACTAATTTCTTTCTATCCGATCAATGCACTATAATTAAACATATCAAATCATGTACTATAGAAAATGTCAATTTTAGTTTGATTTCAATTTTAGAAATTTTTATGATGAGTGTATTTACACCAAGCATATTGTTGGGTCAAAGGACAACCAAAACGCGATAGTGAATTCAGTAACTTTACGTTCATTTAGACTTCTGACAATTTATCAAATACTTGAAGTATATGACTATGATTTCTAAGTTCATGCAAGGATGATAATTATCAATTACATGAACTTATATAATCATCCAAAATATAAGGAGTATATTTGAGATACGTGGCATTGATAAATTAGTGAGAATAACATAAGAAATATTAAAATATCTTTTGTCTCTTCCAAATTATAATCATCCGACCTTAAATGTCTATTCTATATACCTTGTATACTTCTTCTTTCATAATATGTGTAATAATAAGAAAAATACTATGTATTAATATTTAATCATATTCAAACAAAATACATAGGTATATAACCATATCCAATGGCCCTGGCTTGAAGTTGCACAAAAGTTGAAAAGAGTTTGAAGACAAGTGGTTTGGATTATTTTCATGGAATTTTAATCCTTAAGTTAAGATATGAATCATTTGCTTAGCTTATGCTAATGTTTACTATTCAATGTAATTCTTTCTTAAGTTTTAAGTTAGTTAGTTTGAGCTCATCTATGACTTATTTCCTTTAATTCATGTAATTTGCCTATTTTCTTTTTGGAAATAAAATTTATTTACTTTCTAAAAAAATATAATCAACTAAGTAAGACTAATATCTAAGTAATTAAAAGAGTAAGAGATTCTACAAACAATTTATAGTGATTTGGTTTTCTTTTTCCTATGTTCACTCTTTAAGCTCCTCTTATGAATTTTGCTCCATTATCACTATTTTTTATTAATAAAGGAAAAATTGCTAAAACTTTTCTTTTACAAAGGTTTAAGATAAATCTACGACAATCTTTTTGTAATGTTGGAGAGAAACCAACATTATAATTTTCCTTCAACAGCTAAAGGAAACCATGTAAGCTTTATTGTATAACATATTCCTAAGCCTCAAAATTTCACAAAATTTCTCAAAATTTACATAACAATCTCAATGCATAAAGTTATTCCTCATCATACCATAATAACACAATTCTAACTCAAAGCTTTAATTCTCATAACTCTTAAATCTCTTTATTGCTTTTATTTCTCTTGAATTCTTTGGATTTAAGGAATCATTTTTATAGAATTTGTAGACCTTATACTCATTTCTAAGATAGCTCCTTTCCTTATTTAATGAAATAAGATCATTTAGCTTGATTCCATGACTAATCCTATAGGTTGACCAAATTCTAATTAGTCAATTGGTCCACAATGCAATATTGGACTCGGTTGACCAACTATAATTAATTTTTTTTTATCTTATTATGATTTATGTCCCTCTTAGCTTTCCAATCTTTCTTAAATTATCTCAATATGACATTCGTAGAAAAAGTTAAGATCACAATAAAA
>JAOQMM010000008.1:19062189-19083739 GCA_027563515.1 Erythroxylum platyclados | reverse complement strand
CATATATGTATGCTAATATAATGCATGTCAATGAGTTATCTCTCATTAAATTCTCATGTGATTTTCGATAACAATGAGTTACTATGCATGGTAACTATGCATGGTAACGGGTTATTACAGAGTGGCTATCACGACCCTAACATTGTTTTTGTTTCCGATTTTTACCAAATCTTATCCGAGCCTTTTGAATGTGTATGAAACTTTACACCTAGAAATAAATTAAATAGGACTTACCATATGTGAATTGAGTAATTGAACATTGGAATTTAATATTGATCATAGTGCATTCCAAAGAAAACTTACATGTACATAAATGATCTGTTTATGTATTTATTGCTCATATGTATATAGTATGATTATAAGTGTGTGATTTTGGCACCTTTCTAGTGGTCGTAAGTTATGACTTGCATGTATGAACACAGATACAGATCTTATGAATTGAAATGTATATCTTATAACTTGTCAATATATGAATTGTGAAATCGGTAAATGGTTAAAGGAAATGTTATAGCACCTGCTCTATATTCTTGGAGGTGGATAGATGGGCATGCCTATAGGATTATAGTGCAACTGCTACAGTTTGACACCACTGGTTTTCACAGCTCGATACCTTCGGGTATCTACAGTTTGATGCCTTCAGGTATTCACAGTTTGATACTTACGAGTATCCACAGTTTGATGCCTTCAGGTATCCACAGTTTGGTATCTTCAGATATCCATAGCACCCGTTATCTACACCCACAGAAAATATGCAGGCTTAACATAGAAAGTAAAGTAAATGGCATAAGTAATAAATACAACATGAAAGCATATTAATTGGTATTGGTGAGCATTTGCATTTGTATTGATAACTTGTAAAATTGAATGTTGAATGTCAATGTTTGTCTTATAAATGTGCATTTTCGATATATGGAAAGATGTTGAGGCATATGTGCATTATATACTTTGCTTAAGTATGTCATTATTGTTTACATGAGCATTGAACATTAATGTATGGTTCATGAATATGTATTTATAGTATATGAATTATAATATTTCTGAATGTGTGTGCTTGGCAAATGGCTACTGTCAGTAGTCATCCAAACTAAGTGTTTTCTCCACTAAGCCTTTAAGCTTAGCATGGTGTTAATCCATGTAGGTCCAGGTCATAGGAGTGAGGTACAGGGAACACAGGGACCAAGGCCAACAGATAGGAGAAAAAGTATTTTGGAAAGTGTTTTTAGTTAAAGATGATTGTACATGTAATGGTTAAAGAAGTGTACGTTTTCTTTTGGATTACCATGTAAATGTAAAGATGTATTACTACTGTTACATGATAATGTTAAACATTGGGAAGTTTTTTAATGTATATATATATAGCATTGAATAGAATTATATACCTTGAATGCATGTATAGGAATTTGGTTGCCTTATGTATAGATGGTTGTAGGTTCTGTATAGGGGGTGTTACATATAGTATGAATGAACCGACTGAAATTAATGAAGGATTGATGTTGTAAAAATTATAATTTTGATTATGATTTGTTTGATAGATGCATATTTGACTATATTTTTACATCCATATTTGATGTATTTTTCTTTATATTATATACTTTTGTTGTATATTTGGTACTTAATTTGCTCCAATTTTGTATACATATTATAATTGCCTTCATAGACATAAAGGAGAAGAATTCGGACGAAACAGAGCGTAAAACGAAGATTCAATGCATTGCTATGCATCTGCCCATGCACTTCTCTCAGGCCTAACACTTTCACAATTTTTGGGCATTTTGGTTATGCATAGTCTGATACACAGTCGTACATTGGCCCCTGCATCTCCCAAAACCCTAAATTTTTCCATTAAATGACGTTTTTGGTAGTAGATAAAGAGAGTGAGATGGTAGGAAGCGTTCTGAGCTTTCTAGAGGTGATTCCAAAGACGATTGTGAACCAGAGGAGAAGGAGAAGCGAAGATTTTATCGACGGATTCATCAAAATACAATATTATACATCTACATCGTTAGAATACTCGATAGAAGACAATCAGAGAGATTTAGAATTATAATTCTGTTGTTTTCAATTCAGGTTTTTGTTTATGTATATCTAATTTCGTATTCGCCAATGTATAATTAAATTTTCCATTAGTATTTAGGCTAGATGAACCATATTTGATACCTAAACATATGTTGATTATTTTGTTAATGCAATTGATTATTTTATTTGTTGAGATCTAATTACTTGTTTTATTTATGTTCTAGTAATCTGAAATATTAGATCATAATTTGATTTTAGATGTAGTGATTGAGAAATCCTAGGTTTGAATAGATCTAAGGTAATTGGAAAGAGTTTATTGCAACCCTAGAGATAGGATCACATAAATCTTTTAGATTAGGGTCAAATCTAATATAGGGACTCATAAAATGGTAATGCAATCATATAAAATTTAACCTAAGTAATTCGATTAGAAACCTTAGGATTAGTTGTTAGATGACTTAAGGTCAACTACTAGCATACCATAGGAGTCTTTATGGTCCAATAAATCATCAAACCAATTGTATAACAAAAGATCAATCTATTAAGGTTTAGGGGGATTCGAAGCCTAAATAATAATCATTTGATGTCGATAATTTTCTTAGTGCTTCCTTAATTCTCTGTTCAATGTCATTTCCCATTTATTTTACTTGCTTTAGTTTTATGTTCTTTATTAAAATCCAAAGTCAATCCATAAGCTAGATAATAGGAAAAAGGTAACTACTAGTACTCACTGTCCTCGTGGGATCCACTCGTACTTACCGGTACTAGCTACAGCTACGTTGTGCACTTGCCATTATTACAATATTGACTAACTTACGAAATTAGTTATTCGTATATCTACATACTTAAACAAGGCCATATATCAATTTCATGAATAAAGTATTACGTAGATATCAAAGCAACCATGTAATTGCTCATTGGAAAGAAGCATAGTAAGTATAAAGGTACTTGCAAATAACAAAGAACTGCATGCTCATGTATTCAAGTTCTAATCATCTAGACGTAACTAGATACTCGTATTCAGTTTTTTTTTTTGGGTATCTTGATACATAAAATCCACATTTATTTATCTATTTCTTTTAGAAAATGGAGCAATATCATGAAAGGGTGCTAACTAATCTATCGTTATTTCATGCATTATAAAAGCATAGTTTATGACATATTTTGAGGCCATAATTCATGCATTGTGGTTGGAGAAATTTTATTCGAATACTTAATATTGTCAACATCATTACCATGTAATTAAAAATTTATTATGATCATTTCGTATTAGTTGGTTTTCTCCGAGAATGACAAATATTCAAATAGTACCAAACATATGAAATTTAAGTGTTTTGCTGTTTACAAGGAAGTTCATAAAAAAAATGTTTATTGTGTATGTTATTACTAATATGATGATAACAAATTCATTAACTAAGAGTTTATAACCAAAGACATTTAAGGAACATATAGGTAGAACAGATCTTAGTTATACTGTCGAATTTTACGATGATTCTAGCACTCTGAGCTCATTATGTGTTTCTAATTTTACAGTGATGATTTCTTGTTTTATAATAATGCACATTTTTATTTTTTAATTTTTTAATAGTAAAGTCTACGAGACATAATTATAGACCATGATTAAAATTATTTATATCATTATTTAGGGACCTAGTACAGTGAGAAACAAATGTCGTAGTATATGGAAGCTATAATGTAGTATAAGTAATTTATAATTGCTATAACTCACATTTGTTATTTTATTATAAAGAGTTACTTATGTTGACCTTTCAATATTTACTTGTATGCAATTAGAATTATGTTTTTTAATTTTACGATTATTTTTTGATTAGACCAAATAGTAGAATGCTCTAATATGATGTAATACTAGGCTAACTAATAATTTATGTTTAAATTTAATTAATAATGAAATAGTTAAATAATTATGATTGGTCACTCGATTATATCATAAATGTATTATAAAAAATATATATTAGTTTTCCGCTATTCATTCAAAACATATATATTATAAAAAAGGGTTAATTACAAATAAAATTTCAACCTTTACTTAATTTTACAATTATAACTCGAATTTTAAAAAGTAGCAATAAAATACTCAAAGTTTCATTTTTTTAAATTCTAACCCGAACTTCAAAAAAGGGCAATAAAATACTCAAACTTTCAATTTTTTCAAGGTTAACCCGACGTTAGAAACCCTCACTATTAATACACGCCATCTAAAATTAACACAACAAATGAAGATTAATGAGACGATGTTGTTGGTAAATATAAAATCCCTAAATCATTTTACTCAGCCTTAGCCCTTCATTATTTATTTGTTCTCTCGACGCCCTCAGTTCTTTGTTTTCTGTTTGTTCTTCTGATGTCCTAAACAACTTTTGCATTGTAGCGTACTGCACCAACAAGCTCTTCATTTTCAGTTTGTTCTCTCGATACCCTCAGCTTGAGGGCATCAGGGTTATGCAATCTGAAAATCAAAGGGTGAGGGTGTTTAAAAGAACAAATTGAAAATGAAGAGAAAAATTGAAATCAAACGTTAGGTCGTCGAGGCTGCGTAATTTAATCTAGGTCAACAAACTTAACTGAGACACTAATGTCAGGTTAGAATTGAAAAAATTGAAAGTTTGAATATTTTATTGTCACTTTTGAAGTTTGGGCTATAATTAAAAAATTAAAAAATTGGACATTTTATTGCCACTTTTTAAAATTCGGACTGTAATTATAAAATTGAGCAAAATTTGAATTTTTTTTATAATTAACCTATAAAAAATATATATGTTTGAATTTTGTGACAAAACTTTGTTAACCTATAAAGTAGTATAATATTCTAACCCGAGTGCTTGTACCGATAATATTCCAACACATTGAACAAGCAGTCAGAGCGTAGGTAGTGAGCGTTTTGTCTTCCATCATAATCTATTTAACATAGATTTACCCCGAACTTTTATTAGACTAGACTATTCCTTTTGATTAGTTAATTAGCCTTGTTGTTTGTTGATCATGTCAAACAAAGTATCTTACTTTACTAAATTAAAGACGAAACACCCCTATTTTGGGAAAGAAACGGACCATGAATACTGATACCTCGGACTTGCAGTGACCCGCTCCTCACAGTCTCCATCGGTTTGCCTACTTGCTTGATGAAAAGAAAAGCAGAACAGCTCAACCAAATCAATTCAACATCAGATGGCCAGTAACTCTTCTCCTAAGAATCGTTACACGTTGACGACCTCCCTCTTCATTGTCCTCTTCCTTTTAACTATTTTCCTCTTCAGCAAACGGGCTCTGGAGCCCGCTCTCGTTCTTTACAGAGACTTCTTTCCACTCTCTAGTGTCAATTTATCATTACCCGATTCCGCTACTCCTCCTCAATCGTCGTCTGATGAGGTGGAAGGAGCAGAGTCGTTGAGAAACCAGCTGAAGTCTTCGATCTCTGAAGCTCAAGCAGTGGAGTCAAAGGATGGTCCTGGTTTCGTTGATGGGAAGCTGTCTCCAGACAACTTAAAGGGCTCAGATTCTGATCTGGAACCTGTTGGACCTACTGTTGCTAATGGGGATGGTAGTTTGACGAAGAGTACTCGAGAAAGTGGTAAAAATGACCCAGATTCTGTTGAACCTGTTGCTGTGAAGGTTGATAACTGGGGTGATCATTTGATGCAGAGCCATGAAGAGCGTGAAACCAACACTGGCCTAGATTCTGCTAAAGCTGTTGCAGCGACGGTCGATGTTGTGGATGATAAGTTGACGAAAAGCGTGAAAGATTGTGATTTGTACATTGGAACTTGGGTGAGAGATGACGGGTACCCAATTTATAAACCCGGCTCATGTCCATATGTGGACGAGGCTTTTGACTGCCAAAGCAATGGAAGGCGTGACTCCGACTATTTAAAATGGCGTTGGAAGCCCGACGGTTGTGATCTTCCCAGGTGTGTCTTCTCTTGTCAAACTTTTTTTTATTTTTCTCGTCATACTTGTGCTGCTTACATTCTTTTAATGGTTTGCTTTCTTGGACTGATCCTACGGGTTTAATCTTATTTAACTTGATTACCTTTATTGGGAGGACATTGAGCTGCATTATTTAAACAGATGTTGATTTGGGAAGCTGTCAAAGTCCGAGCAGTTTGCTGGTATTGTTGTATTCATAACATAGTTGTCCAAATAGGGTCCTTAATCTGACCTATGCAATGAGATATTTGTCAGTCTCCTGATGTATTGTTCCGAGTTTGGCTACTAAGTTAAAATCATACGTCTATCTGTTTATAGCTTGTCAGTCGATGTTTGCGAAAATATGGAATTAAGCTATTATACGATTATTGTAAAAGCATACTAGTTCAATGTGTAAGTGATATCAGTTGACACCACATAGTACATCATACTATTTGATAAAATCACCATCAATGCTTCAGCACGTTATTTGAATTCTAGGCCCTTGGGTGCATAAAATTTTAACTTGTTTATTCTTCTTCCTCAACCTCCCTTGTATCTGCAGCAGACCAAATTCTTTGAAGATCTATTCCCTAATGTCAATCTATTGTAGCTTTATGCATGTACTACCTTGTAGACTTTTTGATTTCTTGATAACCGGAGACCATTTTTAGGTGAAACAAATATCTTAATCTAGTTCCATAGTCCTGATTTCTTCTGGTTCAAATATTAGTGGTGTCAATGACATAAATGAGACCTTGTAAAATTGCTGTGGATTCCGAGATGTTAGAAAGGAAGCGATGGTACATCTAAGTGGTTAAGGATTTGAAATAAAAAGAAGAATTGGATATCAAATATGCATAAGAGTGACAAAAGAGCAGCTTTATGGAACTTGGTTATTACAGTAATATATATAAGTTTTAGCACTTCAAATGTCTATGAAATGCAACTGGAAAATATCACTCTTGTAGTGTATTTGATAAAACTGATAACTTCAAGCACCGCAACTCTGCCTTATCAGAGCCCCTGGCTTAACTTCAACAAGAATGGGAGATATTCAAAGACTGAAACCAAGAGAGAAAACTATAGCAGGAAATTTGACCATCTTATTTTCAACAAGAGAGAGCTAGTACATGGAAGAATATGAGATTTCCCGCAATATTTGTGGGAGAACATCACACTTCGTTGATCTCATGCAATTTTTGTGGGCATCGCAGCTTCATAAAGCAGTTAGTTCATGAGTTCTTGTTTGGAAAGTGTATTTGTCGCCAGCTTGCAGCAACACACAACCAAACTAATGCACGACCTATTGCAGTATGATCTTTCTTGTAGAATCTACTGCTATAATTAAAATAACATAACAGAAAAGGAAAAATGTTGGGTATATCCTTTTTCCTTATTGTGACTAGATGGATAACTTGCATATGAAGTAATTACAAGGACCATGCCTTCTTTATTTCAAATCACTGTTTGCACACAATACTATAACATATCATGTGTCATCTTTTTGATAATATCTTAAAGTTGGTTAAAAGATTTTAACTTATTCTCCCTTGATTGCAGAATTTCCAATGTTGAAAAACTTTTGGTTCTTATTCTGCACCATACATGTTCTTTCTCTGATAGTTCAAACAGCACAACTCCTTCACTCATAAAACCTGGAAATTGGTTGAATGATAGTATCTTCATATGTGAGAGGGATCGGTGTGGTTACACATTCTTTTGCAGAGATATTGTTTTATAGATTAAATGAATAATCATAGAAATTAGGAACTAGGTGAGGGATGAAATTTAGATGAAAGGAGCTTTGGAACATAGCCACTTACATTGAAAGTCAATAAATTCCACTAATAGATACTTTTCATGCACACATTTGATTACGTGCATGTCTAATATGTGGACTAAAGTTGGAGCATTCAAACTACTTGGAGAAATTTTGCTTCCATTGAGGAATTTACTGAACACAGTGATGAAAATCTCAACTGGAGTCATTTTGTTTTGTATTGCTTGACATTATTTATGAGGAATGCACTTTTTCTGCATTCACATTTCACTTGTAGGTTTAATGCAACAGACTTCTTGAGAAGACTACGTGGTAAGAGGCTTATGTTGATTGGTGATTCCATGAACCGAAACCAATTTGAATCATTGCTATGTCTCCTTCGTGAAGGCCTGCATGATGAGAGAAGAATGTATGAGGTCCATGGTCATAAGATAACCAAGGGCAGAGGCTATTACATCTTCAAATTTATGGTAATAAAAGTTTATGTTTGTCATTCTCCTTGATATGCCTCCTGTTTTTATGTGATTCACCAGATGTTCAAATTTAGAAGTCCTACTGTTTATCCTTGAATAGAAAAAATGAAAATCATCTGAAACGTGCATTTGTGTAGTCGATGCTTCTTCACTAATGCTTTTCCTTAACCTCAAATTACTGGATATGCATCATTAGTAAATGTCAGTTACTTGGCACTTACGTAAGCATGATAGATTAACTGAACTTGCTTACATATTGGATTAGAAAATAAAAGTGAAAACAAATGATCCTTAAAAGTTATTGTCAGGATTATGAATGCACTGTGGAATTTGTGAGGTCACATTTCCTTGTGAGGGAAGGTCTTCGTATTAATGCACAGGGAAACTCAAATCCAACATTATCAATAGACCGAATTGACAAGACATCGAGCCGATGGAAGGGAGCTAACATTCTTGTTTTTAATACTGGGCACTGGTGGACTCATGGAAAGACTGCTCGTGGGTAATGTTTCTTGCTTTTTGAAATGTTCTGCATTTCTTCTGTGCAAGGAATTCTCTTGAATGAATCCTGTTTTCGTGAATTCCCCCATCATTTGGGCTTAAAACCTCCTTTTTGATGGGTCTCACTTTTGTACTTCCGCTCTCTCCATCTTCTAGAGGCGGATTGTCCTGTACATAGCCATATCTTTAAAATCCAAATATATAAGACATGAAGATGGTTATGTTACTATTTTCATTCTAAAATTTTGGGTTTTGTGTAAAATTTTTTAGCTGTTTGGAACCATATGACTTACTATTCCTAATGAATGCACATAAGAGGAAAATGGTCAATTCTTAGCCTTTGATTTGCTCCGGGAATGGATGGTTTTTGTAGACATTTTTGGAAGGCAATTAATTTTTTCCGGGAACAGAAAAAGAAATCATCAAAGTGTTTCTGCATAATCAGAACAGAAATAGCAGTAGCAAAATAACAATTCCAGACCACGCCAAATGCAGAAAACTTTGCTTTTATTCCCCCATTCCTGGTGCAGATTAGTTAGTTCACAAGAAATTGGCCGATACTGCAGAAATAAATTGAACAAGAAAACCTTGCTATTTCTCTTCACTTTGTTTATGCACTTCCATATGTATCAAACAATATTGTGATATGTGTCTCTGCCTGTTGTAGGAAAAACTACTATAAAGTAGGTAATTATCTGTATCCACAGTTTGATGCGGTAGAGGCTTACAGAAGGGCTTTGAGGACTTGGGCAAAGTGGATTGATGACAATGTGAATTCGACAAAACAATTAGTCTTCTATCGGGGATATTCCTCTGCCCATTTCAGGTAATCTCAGTGCCCTTCAGCTCTACTGCTTTGGATTGAAGAATAAAATAATGGTGAAGTTTCTTTCTTTCCATTGTTGTAAATTTCAACGAACAGAGGTGGGGATTGGGACTCGGGAGGGTCATGTAATGGGGAAGGCGAACCGGTACTGGGTGGGGCTATACTGAACAACTATCCTTTGAAAATGAAAATAGTGGAGGAGGCAATTCAGGGAATGAGGACACCCGTGAAACTATTGAACGTGACAAGATTAACCAACTTTCGGAAGGACGGACATCCATCAGTCTATGGCAAGAACTTGACTGCTGGGAGAAGGGTCTCAACTAGGCGACAAGACTGCAGCCATTGGTGTCTTCCTGGGGTCCCCGATGCATGGAATGAGTTGATATATGCCTCTCTAGTTTTTCAACAAAAAGAGTCATATAGTTGAAACATTGATTTTCCATCCATATTTCTTTGCGTCGAATTTTTTAACCCTTTTCTTCGGGCATTAGGAGAATTCTTTTGGCTAACAACAAATCCATAACACTTAATATATTCTCAATGTGATATAATATTCTCAATTGCCAAAGCATCTCGTGAAAATTCCACTAGAAAAGAAGTCTGTGGGTTCACGAGGGGAAAGAAGTTCAAGACTTGATAGCTTCTTGGCGTAAATCTTGTGATAACATTCAGTCCAATCGATGTATTAATTATATTTGCATGTTTTCGACTATATCTTATCAAGTAAATAAATTTATACCAAAACATGTTTTGTTTGTTACATGGGAAACATTGAGAAGTATGCTTATAAATATATGTAGCAATAACAGACAAGTTTAATGTGTTTGTCTAGATTCTACTATGTAAAATTGATAATAAATATAGTAAAAACAGAGGAGAGCAGAACATTTTTGTTTAAAATCCCTGTCAGTAAGGGTGAAGAGACTATATAAGTTGGTGACTTGGATTCATGTGTCCCTGGCACGTGGTTCTTTCCAACCCTTTTCATCTTCTCGCCTTATCTGTTTTCTTCTCACAGTTTCACTATGGTTCATTCTTTTATTCTCTCCCTCTTCTTCTCCACGTTACTTTCCTCCCTAGAGTTTTGCGGGCTCTTATTCTTTTTTCTTCCACTCACTTGCCCCCTCTCTTCTCTAAGTCTCACTTTTTTCCAAAGCTTTACTTCCCAGGCTGTTTTCTTCACGATCAAGATGATTTATTATGAGTTTGAAAGGATGTTATTAAGATGATTCGTTATTTTGTTTACTAGCCTTATTCTAACTCTTCAATGATGAATGAATGAATTTGTGCAAGTTTAAGTTGATTTAAAACTTTTTTGGAATGATTTTGTGGAAGAAATCAGAACATGACAACAATAAGGAGACTTACGTGGGGCTGCGTAAGGAGGACGTTTTCAACAGGGAGATCGACATGGGACTATATAAAGGGGATGTTATGAAGAGGAGGATCAATATGGGGGCGTGCAAACTACATTTTTAAGTTCGTCTTCCATGTTGTTTCACTCTGTCTCTTCACGTTTTTGGCCAGAACAATAAGGGATGTGTTGGGGCAACACAAGCCAGTTTTGGAACAACAACAAACCGCCAACATTTTGTTTAGTAGTTATAACAATGAATACACAAATATTGAAAATAAGCTATGAACATAAGATCAAGGAAGAAAGCTCTAAGGTTAAATAAATAAACACAAAATAAGAAACAAAATTTGCTAGAAAAATGATTAGACTAACATAAATAAGGTTTTTTCCTCTAACAATAGCACCAGAAACTTGTTCTATTATTTTACCACGAGTGCATGAAGCAACTATAGCTAGTATTTACAAAAACGGATTAATTCCATGAGGATTGTCCGATAACTACTCACTCATGACCCATAAACTTAACTAGCTAGATCAAGTCTTTATTGATGGACGAATAAAGAGAATACAATAACTAAAAAATCAAATTTACTAATGCAATTAATAATAAAAAATATATCGAACCATAACTTAACTAGATTTAGGCTAAGTTCCCTTAGGAATTTACTATATTCACTTTCACTTTTAATTAATGAATTGTTATAATTTCTTAGATCAGTAAAAGTTCCTAAGTTAGACTATATTCTCTCTAGAGAAATATAACAAGACTTAATTTGGAGTTAATTATAATGGTAATTAAATATGAACTAAAATGACTAATGGACACCTTAAGAAAACCTTCTTATAAGTAGACTATGGCTTAGGTGCAATGAGTTTTAAGACTTTCCACTTTATATAATTATTAATAATATATGAATTTTTCAAACCATGCAACCCACACTTTACTTAATACCATCCTAAATCTATACTTAATATACACAAATGTTATACAATGTAATTTATAATCCTTAAATTTCAAACACTCATATACCTTTCTTATATATACAAAAATATGCTTGCTATTTTCATAAGGTATGAAATTTCGTAAGTCTTTTTTTCTTTAAAACATAAATTTGTACACACATTATAGGTCATAACAATTGTAATTCATTCAAAAAGGTCACGTGCCTCATTCACATTCATAGAACTAATATGAAAATATCATTGCATGCATTTTTATAAATAAATTAAAATTCATCACCCTCATCTTAATCTACACATTTGGTTAATATTCACAACTCATTCTATATGGGATGTTTTCGAAAATAAAAATGATTTGTCTATTACCAAGTTGTCTAATCGTGTATAAAGATGAAAGTTTTATGTACTCATCTAACTGCAGCTTCATAAGCCTCTTGTCGCTCCTTATAAATGGGAAAGCTGTATTTTGCTCATAATTTTAATTGGTTCTACATATACAATACATAATTAAAATATGCAAAAATATTCCAATGAAGTCAATTTGAATGTAAGAAATTAACCAAAATATGATAATATCCCACTCTCACCTATATTTGACCAATATGAATTTTGTAGTGTGCAACATTAAATCTCACCCAATTCTTCCTTAATAAGCCACACAGGTCTCAAATACTATAATTTAACTCATCAAAACTTGGTTATATGTCAACTAGCTAATTCTTTCATTCGTTTAATGCACAGGCCTTTTGGTAATTTTGAGTTGCCTTTATCCTCTTCTTGATCACTTTAACTTTATCCAAATTGATCTCGACCTTAAAACAAAAATTAAATTATGTCTATCTTCAATGTCATCATAATAGACTAGTAATCTACATTTCTTGGCTTAAAGTACTTCATACCATACAATTTGGATTGTTGAGTGGAAACTATTGTTGTAATCACATTTTGTCAATTGAAAAGGGCCATCCTACTTTGATTTCAACATATAAACTACGCATGGATGAAATGTTAGAATCCAATCGTGATTGAATCACGGGCACAATGGAAAACAAAATTTTATAGATTCCGATAGGATCTCGATAATTGCATAACTTGAATAAAAACGCGAATTGTAAACTAGAAATCATACCTGATTTGTGTTTTCTGTTGAAATCTATTGACAAAATTTTCACTATGTCAACCACAAGTTGTTCAATCATCCAACCTCTAACGGTATCAACAAAAGCAACTTCTCAACACCTTTGAGAGGAATAGTGCTAGCTCCTTAAACTTTCTTCCTATTAATAGAAAAATCATTAGGATTTTTAATTTTTATTAAAATTAAATTCTTTAATTATAATTAAATCATATTCTAATTATAATTAATTTAATTTTAATAAAATCAAATATCTTATATTTGATCCCTAAAGTTTCTCAAACTTTGTAGTTAAGTCCAACTTAATTAAAATTGATTTTTCCTTCACAATTTGCTCTTTGATGTGTGACCCATTAAGTTGCTAATATATTGACAATGATTATAAATTATAATTCTAATTCATAATTAGAATCAAATAAATTAAAACTCCATTTAATTTATCTTTAATTCTTCAATTAAACAATTTATAATCATAGATTAATATTGACGTCTAGCAACATGTCATGACCATCCGAATATCAAGAATGTCAAAATAGTTTGACTTAACCAATCTATGCATGGTTGTGATATATAATTTAATTATTTCGTCATCCAATATTCCAATTGGACAGAGTATGGATATAGTCTCTACTCTTTTGGTCCAATCATGTTCCTTCTTGTTAATTAGTAATTGATTTATAATCGAAATTTGAAAATGCCTTGTTAAAATGTCAATTCACTCTGGCTAGAAAATTCCATAAATCACTATTAATTAAAAACAACAAAATATTCTCTCTAATTACTTTAGAGCGTCGAATCCTTTATTGACTTACTCAACTATCTCTGTATAGTTCATACTGTATCCAAATACTACTGACTGAATTATCATAGCACGATTCATAAGTAACATCAAAACACAATAATTCCCACGCGAGATACCTTGGTACTCTCAAGTCTAAGGATCAATTATACAACCATCATTGTAAGGAAATCCACAGACACAAGTAATATTCCATTTGGGATTCTTATAGTCAGGTCAGTTCAGTGACTTATTCTCTAATAATCACCCGCACATTAGTTTAAGTATCTCCATGCTTTAATTTATGAGATTAATTACTTTCTTCATAAAAAAGAAACATAATGTGTGCTAGTTTTACTGTTTCAACAATATCTTGTCTTAATGAAACTGCAACTAGGAACATTTAGGAATAATATGTAAATGTAAATTGAGTCTCACAATTATGATCTCATCATAATTTCAATTACATAGTAATTATTCCAGGGATTTGATCTTCAGTATTAAAACATCAAATGTAATTAACTTAATACATAAAGATAAAGAATGTGTTTAATTAATTAAATAATAATGTCATACATCAAATTGCATCCAAGTGATTGGCTACAAAGGTATAAAGTAATAATCTCCCACTTGTGCTAAAGTCAATCTCCCATGTATCTTATACCATATCCATCCATATGTTGATCATGTCTCTTTTAAGATAGTGGCTTAGTTAGAGCATCTACAAGATTCTCTTCAGTGAGAACTCACTCCAATACTATGTCTTTCAGCTCCACTATCTCTCTGATCAAGTGAAACTTCCTGAGTACATGTTTGGATTGTTGATGAGACCTTGGTTCATTTGTTTGTGCAATAGCAGGGTTGTTGTCACAATACAATACTATAGGCTCAACAACGTTAGGAACCACTCCAATTTTAGTAATGAACTTCTTGATCCAAACTGCTTCCTTTACCGCCTCTGACACTGAAATGTACTCTACCTTGTTGTTTAACCTACAATAGTTGGTTGTTTTGAACTCTTCCAACTTACCGCATCACCTTTTATTGTGAAGATGTACCCTGACTATTATCTACTATCATCAGGAGCTGACTAGAAATTGACATCTAAATATCCTTGAACTATCAATTCTTCTCCTCTATAGACCAAGAAAATATCTTTAGTTCTTCTCAAGTACTTTAAGATGTTTTTCACAACTGTTTAGTGACACTCACCTAGATTGGCTTGAAACTTGCTCGTTATGCTCAAACCATAAGAGAAATCTAATCTAGTACATAGCATCGTATACATGATTGATTCAACTTTCGACGTATATGGAATACAATCAATTTTATCTCTCTCCTCTTATGTCTTCAGACAAATATTCTATGAGAAAAATCCCATGCGACATGAGTAAGAATCCCCTTTTGGAATTCTCCATGCTAAACCTCTTTAGCACTTTGTCTATCTATGTGGATTAGGATAGCCCAAGCAACCTCTTTGATCTATCTCTATAGATCTTTATTCCCAAAATATAGATTGCTTCTTCCATATCCTTCATAGAGAATTTCTTAGATAACCAAATCTTTACTAACTGAAGCATAGGTATGTCGTTTCCAATCAACAATATGCCATCCACATATGGCACTAAAAAAATGACGACACTCCAACTAACCTTCTCATAGACACATGGTGCATCCATATTTTTTATAAAATTAAACTCTTTGATTGTCTCATTAAAACGAATGTTCTAACTCTGCGAAGCTTGCTTAAGTCAATAAATAGACTTTTGCAACTTGCATACTTGATTATGAAATCTCTTGGATTCAAAACCTTCAGTTTTTGTCATATACACATCCTCCTGCAAATTCCCATTAAGAAATACAGTTTTGACATCCATCTGCCAGATTTCATAGTCATGATATTTGGCCATAGTTAATAAGATCCTTATGGATTTTAGCATAGCTACTGGAAAAAAAGTTTCATCAAAATCAACTCCTTGTTTTTGTTTGTAACCTTTAGCCACTAACCTTGCTTTGTCCGTATGTACATTATCATCCATGTTAGTTTTTCTCTTAAAAACCTACTTGCATCCAATAGGTACAATACCATCAGGCTCATCCACCAAAGTCCATACTTGGTTTGTGTACATAGATTCTATTTCAGATCTCATGGCTTCATGCCATTTTAAAGAATCAATTTCAGACATTGCTTCTTTAAAATTAGTAGGCTCATCATGTATGAGCGATGCATTATCCTTCCCTTGTTCAATAAGTAGATCTAATCTAATGGGGGGATGACATATCCTACTAGTGCATTGCGGACTATGTGTCTTTTCAACTCTCGGTTATACATCATATGTATCAACTTGAGGTTCTTGTTCCATCTCGATGTGAATTTGTGGATTTTGAACTTCAATGAGTTCTACCTCACTCCCATTACATTCTTTGAGAATAAATTCTCTTTCTAAGAATGTAGCATATCTTGAGACAAACATCTTTTACTCAACAAAATGGTAAAATTGATATATGAAACTCTCTTTTTGGTACCCCACAAATTTGCATTTATATGATTTAGCTTGAAGCTTATTAGATATAACATGCTTCACATAAGCATCACATCCCCAAATCTTTAATTGTGATAGTCTTGGTCTTCTACCAGTCTATATCTCATATGGTATTTTGTCAGCCGATTTGGATAGAACTCTATTTAGAAGGTAAATAGCAGTTTCAATGGCATAACCTCAAAAGGAGATAGGAAGGACTGCATGACTCATCGTGGAATGTATCATATCTAATAATGTACGATTTCTCCTCTTAGAAACTCCATTATATTGTGGAGTTGTAATAGGAGTCTATTGTGAGAGAATCCCGTTCTCTTTTAAGTAACCAAGAAACTCATGGTCTAAGTATTCACCACCTCAATCTGACCTAAGTGCTTTAATACTTTTACCAATTTGTTTCTCAACCTCAAGTCTAAATTCCTTGAACTTTTTAAAAGATTCAAACTTTTTTTTCATTAAGTACACATAACCATATCTAGAATGATCATTGTTGAGTGTGGAAGTTTTAATCTAATAACCCTCAATATTCTACAAGTGCATGATTCACAGTGTAGTATCAAAGGTGCGAACCCACAAGGAAGGAAAGTAATTTAATCCTAAAATCTAAGGTTAGAAAAAACTATAAAACTGAAAATAAAGATGTAAGAAAGATCAAATACGAGAATTGGGTTCAATTAGTCAAAGCAGAAATTAATCACAGAAATAAGAGCAAGTGGGCAATATGCAACACACCAGAAATCAACCTAAGGATTTCACCAAATTATGAGAAAGGGGATTTTACCTATCCTTAATGCTAACCTAGTTGATTATGTGTCGATGGATTGTCGGTTCTAGACTATCCTATGGCTAATTACTCTCTCTCAAGTTATAACCATTAAACCCCTAAATTATAAACCCTAATCAGATTATAGACTTTGCAATCTCTCAATTCACAAATTATCTAAAATCCTAATTAGATCTAAAGTAATCTAATAAACAATCGGAGAATCACACGGGATCTCTCTCCACACAATTACAAATATGATTTAATTTCAGTTTCTATTAAATAGCGTAACTTTAGTTAATCCGATTTAATTGTTTTTCATTCAGTTCACTCTCTCAGTTTGTTACCGAATTATGCAAGATGTAATTAAATCACAACATTCATCCAATAAACACATAAACAACTCAATTGTCATTAACTCAAGATAAAATCTTGAAGGAAAGTTAGAACATCATCAATATTCTAAATCCTATCATTAGACTATCTATCTCAATTCTATACATAAATAAAATCAAAATGAACAGGAACGACGACTTAAAATAGATGACAGAAGGCAGTGATGTTGGGAAACCTCCTGATCCAGGAAGCACTTCAAGTTAGCTTTGTCTTCCTCGTCTTTCTTTTCCTTCTTCTCTTCCTCTCTCTCGGTATTGTCTCTTTAGGGTTTCTGAAGTAGTTGATGTAAAAACTCCTCTCTGATGCTCTTCATGTTCTTTAAATAGTCTTTTATGTTTAAGGTACATCTAGGGTTTTTTCAGGGTCCAAAAGGTCCAAAAAGTCCCTCGAAATGTTAAGATCATAAGTGACTGCACATCTTCCCGACACAGGCCACAACCGTGGCCCACATCTGGGCCTTCTGTTACGATGAGCCACAATAATGTTTAAGCTCAAAAGCTTGTACTAACCCATAAAACACTTAAAACACAAATAATTAATAAACTAACGCAATTCTTACCTACACATACTAAATAATCGAATTAACGACTAAACACATAACAAACTATATCCTAAAACATGATGCAATTTACATTTATCAACATTCCCACAATTAAACGTTTGCTTGTCCTTAAGCAAACAAAATAACAAACAACACACAACACAAAGCACAAAATGTAGTAATGAGGCAATGGCTTCAACTCCACGAAAGAAATTTAACTCTAAACACAATCATTCAAGTTTTTCCAAATTATTAACAAGTGAGTACCTTAGACTAAATATACAAACTAATCAAAATTTAAATGTTAAGTCTATTTACCCGTATCACTTGTGCACACACATTGATAATAATTCATTCAAAACAAAAGTGTAGCCATTCCTAAGTAGGTTTTCATGAAAAATCAAGCTACTAGCAAGTTTGGTAGGTTTTTATTAGAAAAACATTCTTTTTGTTAATTTTAAGGACATGAACTTAGTCTTTGTACGCGGAGGCAAACATTTGTTATGAATGTCAATCCGGTTACTCAACTAGCAAACATTTGTGATGAATGTCGATCCGATTACTCAACTAAGTCATGTTTTTATTAAGCTACTTGGTTGGAATGTCATTATAGCCTTTTTACGCAAAGGCACACATTTGTGATGTGTGTCGATCTGGTTACTCAGCTACATCACATTCTCAACTGGCTACTAGCTCTATTCATAACCCGAAGGCCAGCAAAATAGTTATTTTAATTGGATTTTATACTTATATATATATATATCCCCACACTTATTTCTTTCACTAGTCATTCTCGTGAAAATATACTAGTAACGCTAATAAATTGGTTGGCCTAAGATTATAAATGAGTGTGGCAAATTCCTAGGGTGAATACACTAACACCATATCCTAATTAAAAAGCATATCTAGGCCTAAGTAATTTAGGTCACTAATTTCACAAGCTAATAAATCTTTGCAACCTAAAAGACTATGCTCAAAATTAAATGAATTTTGTTTCATCTAAGCCATTGACACACTTCACAATAAACAACCTAAACAAACTATCATAAAATATGCAAAAATTCACACTCAAACATAAAAACACACAACCTCCCCACACTTGAACAACATATTGTCCTCAATGTAAGAAGGAGGCAAACAAACACACACAGAAAGAAATAACATAAAATAAACTAAAACAAAAATAAAGACTAAATTTAAAAGAAAAGGGTTAGAAACAAAACCTTATAGTGATGGGGGTGATGATGGTGAGGGAGGCGATAGTTGTACACCTTGAGCCTCGAAATACCTATAAATAGGTTTGATCTCCCAACTCTGGCTTCTTTGTTCCTTTACCATGTATCTCATTACCCTAAAGTTTTCAACCAAAGTATCTGTCAGAGTTTGTGTTTGATCAGATATTACTGTTAATACTTTCTTCCATCCTAATTCTTCTTCTTCGTCTTCCTATCCAGTCGAATCCCTTTCTTGTTGTTGCTGAGCGCTTGAACTCGCTTGACTAGTCCTAATCTTGATGTGAGTTTTGACACTAATATCCCAAAGTTTCATATTATGAGACTTCAGGATTTCAGCTCACCACAGATGATGATGGTTCATGAATTAATGTAGGTAGACCGTGAATCCGTTGCACTCAACTCCATAATAATCCACTATGGCTGAAACCAAATAACCCATTCCTAAGTTATTGCTCCTCTTATGTCGAGTAGCAATAATTGTGTTTAAGATGTGGGTTGTTATGCAAACTGGGATGCTGTGGTCCATGCACCACAATAGGAATAGTTCCTTTGTTGAACACTTATTAGTTTCCGTCTTGTCAAAAACAGTTTGACGCATGAATTTGTGTAGCAACAAATGTTCATGGCTTCAGATGATGTTGTTATATGCATTCTTAGTGTCAAAGAGCTCTAACCCAGTTAATTCAGTCCAGTAGGGGTGACACAGAAATCATCGTGCTGATCCACTACGGACTATTCAGGGAATCCAAAAATTTCATACAAAGTATCATAATTAAACTCGGAAGGTTTTCCCCCATCCTAAACCACAATTCCTTAGGTTTATTGGATTTGAACAGGAGGGATGTAAAGAATTCTAGGGTTAGCTCTTCGTAAACTGGGTACTAAAAATGAATAAATTGTCCCCATTGAATTCTCTCTACTAGGTTCTCGACCTTATCTCTCAATTCTAGTCTATCTAAAGTCTCAAAATGGAAGTACTTGGGAACTATAATTTGCTTATTGCGGAGGGAGTGAAAGCAATTACATTCCTCATTTTAGAAGATCGGGAAAGATGCTCCGTAATCCGCTGCTCTATCTCTTTTTCCATGACCCGATACTTGGGCTTTCCCCTTGTATTGGGTGTGCTTAACAGTCTACTTGATTCGTGGCCCCATTATGAATGAAAGAGTACAATAGGTACGAGAATGCAGGAATTGAGTGTAGGTAGAGAGAAGTGAGAGCTTTTGAATGTCTTATGTGTGTAGAGAGAGAGTCTAAATGAAATTGATGGAAGAATTGAGGATAGAATTGAATATATAGGTGAAGGGAGGGCAATTTTGTAAGAAAAAAGACTGAAAAACACGTGCATATAATGCCTTGTGGCAGGCCACATCACCAAATTTTCGATTTTTTCGTCTTTCGTCCTTATACACACCCCTAAATCCTTTCCTAACCTCTTTTTAGCACCATCACCTTATTATGCTTCCCTTCCCGATCATCTATATCAAACTTGATGTTTTACTCTTCTATGAAATTTATTCGGAATTGAAACAACCTAACTACGGAATAACTAAATACTAAACAACTAACAATGGAAATCAAACTATCTAAAATCAAAGGAAATAACATTTGATTTAAAAAACATGGGTTGCCTCCTATGCAGCGCTTCTTTTAATGACGGTAGCTCGACGCTTCTCCTTTGCTTAAGAAGAAAGCTCTTTAGTGGTGACTCAGTTGTCAATCTCATAAAATGTATGTGCACCACCTGGTTATTTATGTTACTACCTTCCTTTTCCCGATTCTTCTTTCTCCTTCTCCTACGAGATTTATTCTTTTCCATGGAACACTTTTGATCATCATTCTTCTCTTTCCCTCTACCAACATCTGTTCCCTTCATGATAAAATGAAGTACTATTGGTGAGCGCGTCGTAACGCTACCAAAATAAAAACTAGATTAAAATGCAGTTAGTATCAAGTCTAGGTCGAAATCCACAGGGAATGCTTAGTAATTTTCGCAAAAACAATAAATTGGTGCAATGTAATAAAAGGGGTTTTTCAATTCAAACTAATGTGCAATTTAAAAAATAAAATTATCTAAGCGTCGAAAATGATTTGAATGGATTTAAAAGATAATTATGAGAAGTTTTCGGATCTTGGATCTATCTTGGCCTAAGCACGATTGAGTGTTTTTCCCTATTTCCAAATTTTAATCTTTCTTGTAAATTATTGGTCAGAGATTAACAATAAGTTCTATTAACCTCGATTTTCCCTTAGATTTTAGTTAATTATGAAGCGCTCGATAATTAACCCTAACTATTCGGAAACCTAGAACAAGCTCTC
>JAOQMM010000008.1:19042264-19053523 GCA_027563515.1 Erythroxylum platyclados | reverse complement strand
TCATCAAAAAGGGGTAACCTGTTCATTAAATATAATGTGACACAAATTAAGTATTTTTAAACCAATAATAAGAATGAAATTAAATGAATTTTTATGTAAAAATATGATAAAATCCATTCCTATCATACACTTACCTAGTTTATCTTTAGTATTTTTTTAAAAATAAACAATCAAGCTTTTGGTTCCATTATAAGGGACTAGAATATTAGGAACATTTTACTTTTATTAATCTTAAATTTTCTTCTTATTAATTAATTTATTTTAAAAATTTCTTCCTTGATCTTGTGTTTACTTGCTAAATATCAGGATTTAGGCATTTGATATTATAGTTACAAAATACAACGACAAGATAAGGAGGACATCATAGTATGAGGATTATATTAAATCATCAATTATGAGGGCAAAGTACAGCATTATAAAGCCAATAGTGGAGGCAAACAAGTTAAATATAATTTAGATGGTTCAACTACTTGTGCAGTTTGATGGCTTATCATATGAGGATCTAAATGCATATATTTTAAAGTTAAAATAATTCATTAATAAGAAATAAAAGGCATCAAAGGAGACAATACAAGGTTGTGCCAAGCAAGTTTAGAAAGAATAGATCAATTTTCTATTTATTATTCTTAAGAAGAAACTTATAAATTAAAAACATGTGAGTGTATTTTACTTATTTTTAAAATGAATAACTTCTTTGCAAAGGAATTGATGATTGTAAAATTGTGAGTGCTCTTTAAATTGATTTTGTACAAATGGTTTTCATGAAATAAAAATTTATGTTGAGCTTTATATGAGATATGACAAATGAATATTGCTGGCATAAGTTCATGCTTAAGCAATATATGAAATTAAGTTTGAAAGTTAAATTTCATACGATTTGAATTTACATTAAAATGATGTTATTTGTTGTTAAAGAGGAAATAAGTTTTTAGCCTATGGTACGTCATTAGGCTTTATACATGTTATTATACCGGTATATTTATAGTGGTTAACTTATTACAGGTCAGCGATGTAAAATCAGCTCCGTAAATAGTGGTTAACCAATCAAAGGTAAGCAATGTAGAATCATCTCTGTGACTTGTTACGAGTAAGCTATGCAAAACCAGCTCCATAACTATTGGTATATTTATGGCGGTTAACCTATTACAGGTAAGCGATGTAAAACCAACTCCGTAAATATTGGTTAACCAGTCACAGGTAAGTGATGTAGAACTAGCTCTGTGACTTGTTACGGGTAAGCGATGCAGAACTAGCTCTATAGCTATCAGTTTATAGCGGTTAACCTGTTACGGGTAAGCAATGTAAAACCAACTCTATAACTAGTGATTAACCAGTCGCAGGTAAGCGATGCAGAACTAACTTTGTGACTTTATACCTAATGTATCGTATGGTAAAGGAACTAGTGGTGGGCTATGTTGAGTAAGAAAATTCATGACAGTAGTAATGTCGCCCCTATTTATTTTTAAAAGTGATTTGAGAGGTACCTTATGGTACCAATTCTAGTGGTTGGCTTATTTTTAGTATTCAAGCTTTCATAAAACTTATTGCCACCACTATTTATTATTTAAAGAAAAAGGGAGAAGGAAAAATGGAAACTTTTATACTATGAATTTAATTTCGAAATAGTATTTCATAAAAATTGAAATTGTGTTTTATGAAATGTTATGTTATTACCAGATTTGATGATCCATGAATACATTATGTTTTCATGAATTGGATTATTTTATATTATGAATATTATATCACGATTTGATGTTTTTAAGCATATAATTTAATTATTTTTGCATGAACTGGATGTTTATATGCATGCTATTTTCATATTTTTATGTAATTGATGAGAACATATAGAAATTAAGTCTCATTTTAAAATATTAAATTTCTTTCATTATTATAAGAATAAACCAAAGTTTTATTTATTGTTAAGCTTGTCGAACAAATTCAAGGCTGTTGTAATCCAAATATGTTTAATGTAATAACAATGGGTTCTACTTAAGAAAATTTGTATGATTTGGATGAACAAACTCATCATTAGATGAATTTAGAAGCACAATTAGAAATAGCATATAAGATATAATTTTATAGGGAGTTGTCATCTAATAGATCTAAAGGTCATGTGAGATGTGATTTATAAAGATGGTATCTAGTAAATTTAGGTTTACTTAGTTTTTTTACAAAACTCAAGATCAACTTAAATTTAGGTTTAAATAAGATCTTATTCCACAAGAGAGATTAAAGTAATCTTTTTAGAATAATAGTGAGGGCTATTACTTTGAATAAAATAGTGAGAGTAATCAAATACATTATTAAAGTCCTAAGGTTGTCATGATATATAACCAACTACTTGTTTTCTTACATGTATATTATTTTTAGAAGTAAATTGTCTTTTTTTAGCATAGTTGATACTAAATATTAGTAAACTAAATTTCTTGGAGAAAGGATATGTTTCAGAAGAGTTCTTGTAGAAAATTTGTATGCCATTATATGATCCTGCTACCAATCCACGTTGAGGACTTTGATGATGAAGTTTGAGAGATATGTCAATGTTCCTGATACCAAATATAACATTTTAGAATTGAATTATTTCTTATAAACTTTAAAGGAAATATGTAATATGGATGCCAACACTATAATAACATAAAATAAAGGTTGCGCAAAGTGGAGGTTAAAGTTATATTACCATGAGAGAATTATTTCACTCAACATAGTCTATAAAAAGCATAAATATGCACTATAATTGATTGTATTTACTTATATATAATAATAGTTGTCATTAAAAGAATAAACTTGCATAAAGTTTCTTTGCAATACTAGATATGATATGGATCATATATATATTTAGGAATTCATGCTTTTAGGTATGTGATACTAAATTTAGATTAAATATAACCACAATGTACAAAGCATGATAATGAATAGATTGGTAGGTAGAAATAATTGAACAAAGTTTATATAAATAGTTTATATATCTTGGATTAAGAGTGACTTATATTTAATACATAATTGGAAAGAGAATGAAGTTAAACAACTAAGACTATCATTTTATGTCACTTTAGTTAAATAAACGTAATAAGAATCATAAAGTTTCATACAAAGATATAAGTATCTTTTTCTATTATAAATTTTATGAAAAAGCATTTAAACTTCTTAGGTTGAAGATGACTAAATCAACTTTTGGGGAAGGATGATTATGGTGGTCAAATTTTAGATCTTATATATTTGATGTATGAGATGCCACAACAATTCTTAAAAGAATGAATACTTATATTTCATTAAATAAACAATAACACCCAGTAGAAATCCTATTGAGATACGGGGTCTAAGGAGGCCTAGTAGTGCACAGCCTTAACCCTAACTAGTAGAGAAACTATTTTCAAATGACCCACATGAAGGATTATATGATATCTTCATATCTATAAAGAGAGAAGAAAAAGGATTTCCATCAAGATTTAAGGGAAAACTTTAAGATTTCAAGATCTATGAGAATGATTTCCATTAAGATTTAAATGAAAAATTTAAGATTTCAAGATCTATCATAATGAGTTTTTCTATTTTGTGTTATTTCTTAGTTGTTATTAATTTTCTTTGTCTTAATATGAACTAAATCAGGATAGATCAAAGTGGGATAAATTATAGAAATATTTATTTGAATTGATATTTTGATTTAATGGAAGACCCAAGTTTTATTACAAATTATTCATATTTAATTATTATAGTTAAATTGAAATATTTTAACATTTTGATTCAATTTCAAATTTCGTATAGAGGGATCGAGAAATCATATGTATGAATAGATCATAGAATGAATATTAAGAGTTACATGAAATCTCAAATATAGGACTACATAAATCTTCTACGTTAGAGTCAAATCTAACAACACCATTCATATAACAAGTTAATTTAGTCTTAGTGGTTTTTATTAGAAAGGGATTTTAATTAATGTTGAGATAAGAGTTCTTTTTCTTGAGAAAGAAAATGTTCATAAAATTGGAATTTCTACTAATCTAAGAAGCTAGGATTAATAATTAAATCAAGAAAAAGCATAAAAAGGTTCAAACTAGATTCAACATCTGGATCATATTTATCAATTAGTTGCTTTAATATTGTTTGATTCTTTGTTTTGCTATTTTATATTATTCAATTCAATTCAATTCAATTATTCATTATTCATTAATTATTTTTTAGATTAGATAATATAAAGACAATTGTTATTAGCACTTATAGTCCTAGTGGAAACTATACTTGTATTCTCTGGACTATACTACAAGAACGATAGGTACACTTACCTAGTTTATCTTTAGTATTTTTTTAAAAATAAACAATCAAGTTTTTGGTTCCATTATAAAGGACTAGAATATTAGGAACACTTTACTTTTATTAATCTTAAAATTTCTTCGTATTACTTAATTTATTTTAAAAATTTCTTCCTTGATCTTGTGTTTACTTGCTAAATATCAAGATTTAGGTATTTGATATTATAGCTACAAAATACAACGACAAGATAAGGAGGACAATATGAGGATTATGTTAAATCATCAATTATGAGGGCAAAGTACAACATTATAAAACCAATAGTGGAGGCAAACAAGTTAAATATAATTTAGATGGTTAAACTACTTGTGCAATTTGATGGCTTATCATATGAAGATCTAAATGCATATATTTTAAAGTTAAAATAATTCATTAATAAGAAATAAAAGGCATCAGAGGAGATAATACAAAGTTGTGCCAAGCAAGTTTAGAAAGAATAGATCAATTTTCTATTTATTATTCTTAAGAAGAAATTCATAAATTAAAAAGTCTATCTTCTTCTCAGAGGAAGGCTCATCTTTTCAGCTGCTTGATGAGCTACCAAGGTTTCTCTAATTCATCAATGAACCCTGTGTGTTAAGGCATGTTTATCAGTTTTGATCTTGTTGAAAAATCTTTGGTTCCTTTCCATCTATATTACGTACATTGAATAGTTTTAGCTGAGGCTTACATATATCTCTCCAAAGTAACTGGTAAACCTTGGAGTAATTGGTAAACCTGGGGAGGGTGAGCCTTGGAGTAATTGGTAAAGTTGCTCCTTTGTGACCATAAGGTCACAAGTTCAAATCAAGGAAACAACATCTTTGTATGTAAAAATACAAAGGGAAGGCTGCATACATTATAGCCCTCCCTAGAACCCGATAGAGTGGGACCTTGTGTACTAGGTACATTGACTTTTTTATTTCTCCAAAGTGTGATATTTGTTTTCAATCGAAACCAATATATTATCCCAATCAGTTACTTGGTAAAAAAGATTCATTTTGTGTTGCATTCTAGCATGAATGGAGGTTACGTAGCTGTATTTTAAACAACAACGATAAATGGTTTTAGCTTTTAGATTGGTATAGTTCACATAGGATATTATTAGACTTAATAATCTTGTCTTTGGTTTTCATTCTTCTCCTAACTACTAACCAATTGATAAAGGAAGCTTTAGGTTTTAATGAACCTTTCCAAACAATGTTGTACCAAAGAATGAGACGAGTGAGTGGTTAAGAGCTTTAAGGTAAGAGGAGTTAGAGAATTGTACATTATTTTTGATGGATCAAAGAGGTATATCAGCTAAATAGTGGATAAGCAAGTAGCTAGGAAAGTAACTTAAAAGTCTTTTAACCCCCTACTTGAAATTTGTCAATTATTGTAAAGAATGACCTTCCTAACTTGAGCTTGAGTTGGAATTCTAGTTATGAGAGCTGAAATATCTTCTCTCAACCATATAGGGCTTAGATTGGTCCAATTGTCAAACCAAAACCAAGTATCCTCTCAATTCCTAACTTAGATTTTAATAAAAGGATACACATCTTTTTTTTTTTCTTAAGATTTGAATGAGAGGCCCAGAGTGTTCTTTTCTTTAGCAATATACCACAAACTAGATTCCTTTAGACAGTATTCAGTCATCCATTTTCTATAAAGAGATTCTTTATCATTAAAAAACCTCCAAATGCTTTTAGCCACTTAGATTATTTGAAACATTTGCATTGAAGTAAATCCTATTCCACCTTCTTATTTTCTTCAACATAATTGTTACCATTTGATCTTAATCCTTTATAGTTGTCACTCTTTCTAGACCAAAGAAATTTTTTATGCATTTCTCAATTTCCTTGTTGATTTTCTTTGTTAAAAGGAGACGTGATCTCCAATGGGTGTGAAGATTGTTCAATACTAAGATTATAAGCTGAATTCTTCCAGCTTGAGAAAGTTCTCTATTCTAGCAAGCATTGATCTTTTTCGTGTATTTGTTCTCTATTTTGGCAAGCATTGATCTTTTTCGTGTATTCCCCAAGATCATTATGCAATCCTAATATCTTAGCTTTTTAGAAGATATAGGAACACTAAAAAACTTGAATTTATTGAGCAAACAACTTGACAAAGAAGACCAATGAACAAACCCAAAAGCTTCTTCACTTCTTCTCACCACCACTAATCTTTGCCTTATACCTGCACCCACCAGATCGGAGCTCTCCTCTTAGACGCCTCCACCTTCTTCCTCAATTCACCCCTTGTTAAATGCCATTAGGGATTAATAAATTTAGTTCTTACTAGTAGCTTTATGTTGATGGTATGAGTTTATTTATGATTCTAGTTAACATTAATTGTGAAATATGAGATGCATAATATGATTACATTAATGTGATGCAAATTTTGACTTTGTGAATACTACAAAATTGAATTTATTGAGTAGTGATGCTTTGATTTGTCTTGAGTGAAAATGTGAGGAATTTGAGCCCTCATACCCCTTATCTTCATTTCTTATATGGATATCTTCTTTGATTTTGAATTTCTACAACTTGAATTTAATCTTTCTTAGATTATACGAAAGATTTGTACAAGAATCAGAATGATAAAGGTATTTAGGATTGAGCTTAAGCCAAATTGCCTACCCCCTTAGAACCTTATATAAATTTGAGGCTCTTCCTTGGTAACCCCTTCCTAAACAAATTTGAGGCTCAAAAGAAACAAAAAAATGTAGTCCCTAATTATGGATTAGTAAAGCTTTTTCTTTATATTTAGATATTTTTAAGAATAGGATGAAAGTAGATAAGCATAAGAAGAATTGGAAAGTGTATGAAAGTTGTAACATAAACAGGGGAATCTCATGCAAATTTGAAAAGTTTAAATAAAAGATATAATATAAAAATAAGAAAAGGAAGAAAGAAAGAAAAGAAAAATAAAAATGTAGAAAATCTATTGGCATGGATTATTGGGTTTCAAAAGTATGAAAGAAAAGAGGGAAGTTGATAAATTATTAATAGGCTATATTTCTAATACCCTGTTTAGTGCTTTTTGTTTATTTATTAGAGAGTGTTTTTTTGTACTTAATTTGTTCACATTATGTTTTGAGGTCTTAATTGCCTTTATGAATCAAAACGAGATGAAATTGACCAAAATTGAGGTAGAAAATTAGAGGATTAAAGTTTCCCTTGAGGGAAACATCTATGTGGAGGTGGACATAAATGTGTCTATGATTGTGTAACTCTTTAAGATGGTGTTTCTATGTAATTTTCAAAGTATTAAAGCAAGATAAAATGGTCGTGTTCATGCATAAGGCTATTTGGGTGATTGTGCCCACCATAAAAACCATAATTTTGAGCTATAAAATGAAAAAATGAGGAGAAGTTGAAGTGTGGTTCATAGGAGACTCAATTTTAGTTTAGGGAAACATAAATTTATGTCCTATAATGATAAAAAGAATGAAGAACCAGCAAGGAGACATATTTGGAGTAGATCTCATAAAGATCAAAAAGGATTTCATCATCTTTCTAAGTTTTCTAGTTTTCTTTTAGTTTTGATGCTATACCTTCTATGATTATGAACTAAATTTTTGTTGTTACTTGAATTAGATGAACCTAGGATAGACATTGTATTCATTTTATTTTAACTTAATTAATAATTTAGTTTTATCGAGATTCAAATATGTGTTCTTAATTATTCTTGAATTAATATTTCTAGAATGTAATTTTACGTATGATTTAATACAAAAGAGGTTGAGAAATCATTTTGTATGAATAGATTTACCATAATTGAAAGGATTTACATGCAAACTAAAAGATAGGTTGATATAAATCCTTTGTATTAAGATCAAACCTAATAGTGAAATTCACGAATCGATTTATACGATCTTATGGGTTTTAATTAGAAAGAGAATTTATTTAAATAACTAAGGATTGGGTTTTAATCGTGTAGACCAAAGATATTAACATAAGATAGGAATTTCTACGGACCAATAAACTATAGATTAAATTGAGTAGTGAAATCATGATTGCATGAGAAGTCCTAGAGGGATTCAAAGTCCAAATATAACTATTTTCTTTGATTGTTTTTTAGTTTAATCTTTGTTATAGTTAGTCAATTATGCTTATTTATTTTAGTTTATTGTTTTAATTTTGCATTTGATTTATGATCATTGTAATTATTTTTTAGATTAGATAATAAAGAGATGGTAGGTACTAGTAATTTTAGTCCTCATGATCAACCTATACTTGTTAGTGTTAGCTATAGCTAAATCATATGCTTACAATTTCAAACTATAAAATAATAATTCACATCAAATTTTGGCATTGTTGCCAGAGATTGTAATATTAGAAAAGCCTTAGTTTTATTAATCTAGTTATTTTTAGGTAGTTTTTGTTTATTTTATTTTTGTATTTATTTGTTTTTCCTTATAACTTTCTTTCTTAATCTTATGTTTGTGGCTTATTTTCAAGATTAGGTAGTCATCATTATAGCCACCAAACATAATGGAAGGATTGAGAGAACAAGATTCGTAAGGCGATTATGGTATGCCATCACTTAGGGCTATTTTGGACAATTTGAAAGCTTAGTCGATATTCATGGTATGTTGTGACATTTGTGGGGACGATCACCCTATTCACAGGAACTATACATATGGGAGCACCCAATTTGTATGTTCAACCAGCCTTGTGACATTTATGGGGGTGATCACCCTAATCATAAATGTTAGGCACCAAATTATATATAGGAGCAACTAATTTGCATGCAGAAGTGGCCCCAAAACACCCTATATAAGAATACTTATGATCTAGAGTAAAGCAATTATTATGACTTTTCAAGGGATGATTATGCTTCATTTGGACTTTTATAACAACAAAAGTAAGAGGAATATTAACATCTTAAAGACGCTCTTATGAAATTCATTACATTAATCAAGGCTACAATCAATAAAACCAAAGAGTCAGGTTTTGTATCTAGATACACTGATCTAAATTTGAGGTAACATAAGGATACAATAACTTTACAAAGTGGAAAGGAGCTAGATGTTGAATAAAAGAACGAATCTTTTATTTAAGAAGAGAAGGAAGACAAACAAGAGAAATCAAATAAAGAGGCCATTAAGGAATTATCAGTAATCATCTTAGGTTTGGAGGGTTCCTATTTTCCATACAACAAATTGTCGGAGTCAATTAAAAATATAGGTGTTTTTATTATTGCTTTCTTTGTTAATAGTTAGTTACAAAAAAGGCCATCAGTGAAATTACTCATTTTTATTATTTTGATACATTTTTTCCTGATTATCTTGTAGTATGTGGCCTATTTACAAGCTAATGAATGGGTGGAAGCAAGTTATTGATTGTAGATCCAGGTTCAATAAGAACTTGCAGAGAAGTCTGGCTACAAGACTCATAAAAAAGCATTAGTTGGGAGGTAACCCCACAATTAGGTTTGTGTTTTGATAGTGTAGTTTATAGGATTTTCATTATTAGCTTAGTTAATTTTCATAGAAGTTTTAGTTTGAAGGTCCTAATTTTGTACTTAATATTTGATGCAGTTCCATAAGTTATAAAGGCAACATCACCCCTTGCTTTAAAGTAGAAAAGATTTCATGAGCTAATAGAAGCTAACAACATTGGATGAGGCTAAAAATCTTTTACTATTAGAGGAGTGTAAGTTATCGCCACCTGCTCCTTTATTTTTCATATTTTTCATTGTTTTTGCATGTTTTGTACAATGTGGACAATGTATAAATTAAGTGTAGGAGAGGGAATTAGCAATCAAGCTTGCTAATTTTGTTATAACTAGCTTAATAATAAATAATTCGAGAATTTATTTTTTAAATAGGATGTTGATCAAGATGATTCAATATCAGTGTGGTTGTGATTATGATTTGATTTGTTTAGGCAAATAGTTATGAGTTTTGATGATTAAGTTGATTCAATTTTAAGAATGGATACTTGATTTGCATTATGATAATTTATGTATAGATTGTACATACATTGAGTTAAATGTGTATTCTTTTTAACGTTTTCGTTATCGCGCATATAAGAAAAATAGTAATATTGGGATAAACAAGCATAAATATTTCAATTTACTAGTTTTGTACCAATAAAAGGTCAAAGTTAAAGAGTAGTGCTAGTAGTCATTTGAGATAGTAATGTAGTTGAGTAACTGAGGGTATTTATGACAAGGTATTTACTCTCGTGTCAAAGGCCAGGTGAATTTTCAAACAAGCACTACTCCTTAAAAAAAAATTAAATAACATAAGAGCATTTTTTCTTTTGTATGTTCACTTTATACATTAAGTGAAATAGTTTGAATTGAGTTGAAATTTAAAGAATTGTGGAGTGAATTGGAATGATTTATAATTTGATGTATGTAACTAAGTGCTTAACAATTTAATGAACTTTGCAATTGAATAAATAATGGAGAATCTTGATGGATCTCTTTGAATATTTTAATCCTTTTTGCAAACAAATCAATTTCATTATTCTCAACTTAATAAGAAATAACTTCAGGAAAGCATTAAATAATCGAAGATATCCATCAAGGTTCTCTGTTAAAAGAAACTGCTTAAGTATGGGAAACTTTGATAAATAATTAGTAGACTATATTTCTAATCATATATTTAGTGCATTTTTCTTATTTATTTGAAAATTTTTTATTTTTTAATACTTAAATCATTCATTTTATGTTCTAAGGTCTTCATTGCCTTCATAAGTTGAAAGGAGCTAAAATCAAATGAAATTGAGGCAAAAAATTAAAGGAATGAAGATATCTTTCAAGGACACAACTATATAGAGGTGGATACAATTGTGTCCCTGACCGTGTAACTCTCTAGGATCATGTTATTTCAGGATTTTTTTTAGAATTAAAACAAGATTGCAAAAAAACCATAATTTGAAGCTATAAAAGGCAAAACGAAGAGAATTTGAAGTGTGGTTCATAGGAAGTTCGTAAGAGGCTTAAATTACGTTTGGGAAGACATAAATTAATAGC
>JAOQMM010000008.1:18998117-19015295 GCA_027563515.1 Erythroxylum platyclados | reverse complement strand
CACCACCACCACCATTACTACTATTACTACTATTGCTATAACTACTACTACTACCACTATTACTACTACTGCTTTTACTACTACTACTACTATTACTACTATTACTACTGCTATTACTACTACTACTACTATTGTTATTGTTGTTCTTCTTCTTATTATTATTATTATTATCGTCATCATCATCATCATCATCATCATCATTATTATTATTTAGTTTATGACTTATTTCATATTTTATTTATTAAGTATTTATTTGTTTTATTTTTTCATGAAGGTCATTCAGAAGCAATCTCTCTGCTAGTTAGAGATAAGGCTAGGTACTATTGGACCTCCCCAGACCTGGCGTATTAGCAAGATTTTTACTAGGGAGTTATTGTTGTTCAACCAATGACCCGAAATAATATAGTTGTGCCAAAACATATCATCACATACATAAGATTGGCTATAAACGAGAAAATATAGTTGTGTAAATAATTAGGTCAACATAAATTTACCTATGACTTTAGCAGTTTATTTTCTTTCTAGAATCTCTTGTTAATGTGTTTGAGTAATACTAACTAGAATTTTAGTTTCCCAACATATTCTTAAAAACAACATAATTATGCACATTTGTGCACAGTCACATGTTTCTATTAGAGTTAGATGTTAAAATTTGAAACAAGAAATATCATGTTAGAGTATTGCAACTAATATACCATGATGTATCCATCCAAGATAATTAATATTTGTACAAAATGTTCCATTTAACAATATTATTACTTGATATATCTGTCATCGAACTCGTGCTTTATTAAGACTCCTCCTCATTTGCATTTAGTATTTGCAAGGAACATAGAAAAGACCTTGAATTGTATTGGAGCCTACTCCATTTATATTTGCTTATTGTGCATAAGCTTCATCATGTTAACTATTGAAACAATGACATTTAAGGTTGGAAGTCAAAGCCACTGGCCTATTTCATTCAAGGAGGATGTTAGACCATGAGATATAGGATTATTTTAGTAATATAACATTGTGTTATGGAAATGTATTATAGTCAAATAGTCGACATTTCATGTTATACTTTGGTGATCAATAAAGCTCATGGCCCATTGATAGGTTTAAAATATTCCATACTATTCTAATACTCAACTAAGGTAAGTTTACCTATCATTTTTGTGTAAGTAAAGTGGTAGTAGGGGTCAATCCCATAAGGAGCTAGCAAGTATTAATATAATCCTCTAAATGTTTTCTAACTAATGATAAAATGAAGTTTATAGATTAAATTAATGCTAAATAAAATATCTCTACTTTAGATTACCATAAGAACACCGCATAATAATCAAACATAATATCAATATAAAGAAATAACTAGAGTAGATTTCCCATAAATTCGTCTTATATGATTTTTTCAATTATAAAAATTCTATTGTTTGGGCAGGTGAGATATCCTATGGTAATGATAAGTCACCTCTTAATGTACAACTATCTATTCTTAAATAGGTTAACGGATATCTTTATCTAATTAACTGCTCTAGGAATACATTAAGTTCTTTGAAACGCAAAAGGCTACTTTAATACTAATAGGGTCATATAGGTCTATCTCTATATTCTCATTCATTCCTTAATACATGTGCCAAAGACAACTTACATTTAAATTCTCTCGACTATATCTACACGTAAATCAAATTACACCTAAGATCTTACCTATATGTGGTCAACATTAAGAACAAAATATATAATTCTTAAAGATAAAAACCTTTACTGGAATTGAATCAAAACAGATAAAAATCTATTAAGGTATTATATAATGTAGATATAAAAGTACATAGTAATAAACCGTCCTTTCAAATCCTAAAACAATAGTTAAAAAGAAGTAAAAACTCATTATAAGATATCTCCTAATGAAATTCTATATCATCTATTGATTATCACTTCTCAATAATAAGTTTAGATCTCTTTTTATTGAAAATGACCTTTAGATGTGTTTAAGGTACTTCTTTGGTTAGCAGTGGCTAACCTAGCTAAAACTAAAATCTAGAATGAAATAAAGTGAAAAAGAATACAAAACCCTAATTTTTGTTGCTCCTTATAAATTTTGTTTACCATAGACATGGTCTAAGACATTGTTGTGTCCTAAGCCTTGTAACTTTCTATCTAATTTCTAGAGAGGGAAACAAGTTCAAACATGCTCATATCTTAAACCGTGTAACTGTCTATAATTTTCTGAAATTGGACACATACTAAGACATGTTCATGTCTCAAGCCATGTAACTTTCTATTTCTCTTCTCTTCATCATCTAGTGTTCCTTTAGCCCATATATCAAATTATATACCTGTATGTTTCTAGTCTTAAGGGACAAGGAACGGTAGATGATTGTGTGTCAAGCTATGTTTGGCCAAAAACTAATGTTTTCTTTATGTTTTATCTTATTATCTCATCCATTCTTTGCTACATCATTCCTCAAACAAATTCTTCTACAATTACCTAAAAAGACACATAAAATCAATTAAAATAAGGTAATATACATAGAAATCATTAAAAAAATACTAAGAAAAATAAGTGCATTTTTCATGCATATTATCTAAGTACGAAGATGCAGAGTTAAGGTGTCCCCATTCATAAAAGTGGTTAAAAGGCAATGATCACAATCTTTCTTTTTTAACTTAAAAATTACACATTTAAACTTTAGTAAATGGATTTATTTTTTATAAAATATTTAATCTTAGTCTAAAAATTCCCTAAATTTGAAGAAATACACTAATTAAAATTTTTAAACTTAGGTCAATTTAGATTTAATCACATTATAGCAACTACAAACTCGTGACACCTGACATACTTTTAGTACAAAGCAAATATCATTTCAAAATTTTCAAATTTTATTCCCATTTCAAGCACCACATGTGTCTCAATGTTCTCTACCCTACTACCTAAGGTCGTTACATATAAAGAACTCTTCTCGTTCTCTATCTCATTACTCATCTCCACTAAAGCACTACATTATACCAAACATATCAAAATATTACTCAAAAACTACTATTATATTACACAAAGTACACCACTGGATACAATACATACCACCATATATTATATAAAGACTACTAAACATACCAAAATATACTTCATATCATTTGGACGAGTACCACCCTAGAATATAAGCTTTTATACGTGGATGTTGGGTCTTCTTCCTTGTTCTTCTTTTCAAACTCTTCTTCTCTCTTCACTATCTCATCTCTTTTACTTCAAAAAAAATAGTAACCAAATTGAAACTCATATTAATCGGCAAATTTTTTTTTACAAAATACAAATAAATTATCATAAAAGCCACTAAAAAACCTTTCATCTCATTTCTCGTAACAATATTACCATTTGTAACTCTCATAGATGTATTTATAGCTCTCAAAACTTTAAATACCAAAAGATTACAACTAACAAAGACATTTGGATATTGGATTAACATTTACAATAGCTCATCGTCATATAAAAACTTGAAATCTCACCTTAGTCCAAGCACAATACTCCGGGAGGAAAATAGAAACACCAATGACAAGTGAAAATGGTTACTTGCTACGATAATTAAATCCTTGCTTAGTAGATGGCAAAAATACAATAGCATTTAATATTTGACAATGAAAAACGATAGAAAATACTTATAAAATTTTGTTGTAGATCAAAGTAGAGGTTCACAATAACAAGATTCAACAAAAGAATGAACGTGACAAGTGGAATGAACAAGCATGCTTATACTAAAAGAGATTTTTTCTAATTCTTTGACATATTTGTTCGTTCTCGTATCCATTTCAATTTAAACTATTATCTATTCTTAAAACAACATAAGTAATGATTATATTTTTTTAATATTATTTACGTGATGATCATCAAGATCATAACATAATTTTCTTTTTTTCCTTTTGTAATCCCTGCAAATAATTTTACGAGAGAGACGGAAGCCTTAGTTAAATCTTAAAAGTTGAAGTGGGACGTAGCTATCAAGGGAAATGATGATAGAAATGTGATGTGGCACCTCAATGTCAGTTATGCATAGATTCAAAGAATAGTCGAAACATCCCTGGAGGAAGCAGATACTAAATACTCGTTAATATTAAAGAATGTTCGTATCCTTTTTTTTTTATTAGGATTTTAATATTTGCTAACAGTTCTAATGTACAACTCAAGAATGTCATAGTGAAGTAAGAACAGTTCTCTGTGCACCATAATTCAAATTCTATATAATTTCATCACCAAGAAACAGTTCTGTCCATCGTAGACCCATACGCTGCAAAACATTTAAGCATATCATATGCATACTAGACAATTAAGGGACATGGACATGTTACAATATAGAAACAGCACAACTGGGAATGGCCTTCTTCAATTTCACAAGCAACAGAATCGTAAGCATGGGCTTGTATGTTTTGTTTACCTGACCCCTCAACCAATAATAGACACACACTCTTATCCTTCATGTGTCACTGTAATGATCTTCGTTTATATATTTGATCCTCCATCGCAATGATACGTTAACACCTCAACCAATAATGGACTCTCTCTCTCTCGAGTGGCTTTGTTAGGATCTATCCATGTAATGTAATATACCTGCTCTTCCACAGATTTTCCCATCGCCACGATAGGAAATTACTGGATAAAACCATAAACAATGAAAATTTTCTTGTTTCTTTTTTCATTTCTCCTTACAACTGCATCATATCTGGTCTTCTCTAACAAAGTCAGCTCTTCTTCATTATCTTCTTCCGTTATCTTTCTTGAAGCTAGGAGATTTATGAGAGAGCAAGCAATGTCACCCCTCATCACCCCCAGAAATGGACCTGAGAAAACCGAGGTATGTTTGTTTTCTGAGCAGCTACTTCTGGTAAGCTCCCCTTCTTCTTTACCACATACGGTAAATTATCCTTCTTTCTCAATCGTGATCAAAGATACGTGTGAGGATAACCAATCAATTCTATTTGTTACCCAAGTCGCTAATTGTGAGTTTGTGAATTTCAGATTCCAGTTAAATATAAGGAAAGCGCTGCAAGTCAAAAGGATTCAAAGAAACATGAGCCTCTCAGTAGCAGCAATCATTTGGATGAGCTTATTTACCACATCGACTACCACGGGGTCACAACTCATCCAACTCCAAGTCCAAAACACCCCAAACCATAAACCGCTTTCTTCTGCTTGTGGATGGAAGGAGTGATTAAACAACATATACGTGTACTTCATTTACAATGAAATGTTCAAAATTTTCTGCTTCGCTGCAACAGTCATCTTTCCTATTTACTGAGAATATTTTCATACATCAAACTAGTAAACTAGCAAGCAGATAGAGAAAGAAGTGGGTAAGGAAATAAAAAGCATCAAACTTGTGATGTAAAGCATTAGAATTCATTGTAGATTAGAGACCAATTCATCACATGAAACCAGAAAACCATTTCCCTTGGGAAGAAAATTAATCAACTACAGTGCAGGGAGAGCATTCCATTCGTGTATTGCTTTCTAGCCTTCCTATACTTTTCAAGCAGCAACTTGTAGTAACTAATCACATCCTCAAATAAGACCTCATTACAGAACTTGGTTTTAAGTTGCAGGAAAGCAGCTTCTATCTCTTTTTCATCTTCAGCATATGAAGGAAATTCATTCCTTAGTTTCGTATTCCAGTCCTGTATTTCAACTTCTCCATCCACATTGAGATGCTGGAGCCACCTTATCCGATAAAAAGGATCTTCGTTTCTTTCGATAGCCATCTCCACCCTCTTGAGCACTTCAAAGAACCTCGATTGCTCGTTAATTTTTTCAATCAAATGGCTGAATATAGCTCTTTGGTTCACATAACGCCAATCATTAGTGTCCAGAGGCAGGGAAACTGCGGCAGCCAAACAAGCTTTCTGGAAAGTCGGATCTGAAGCACCAATTAATTCAATCATGACATGCAACATATTTACAGACATGACATTCAAAATTCCAGACGATGCTTCCTTCATGGCAAGACCAGGATCTACCCTTGCCTGATTCCAGAAATGAAGTGCCACATGTACAAACCCCTCCCACCTGCAAATTAATTACAATATATACCAAAGTGAAAATGGAGTAAACTCTGAAAATCACCACAAATAAACAAAACTCTCACTGATCTCATAGAACTTCTGGTGAAAATTCAATAAGACAATTTGGCATATCAGTTCAATAATTCATCACTCTTAACATAAAGCTCACCTGAAAAACTGTCAAATTATCAGAATTTACAATTTTACCATTTTAAATTCTTCGCATATTCTTCCACAAATTCAGATGCTTCAAATTGTAGGATTCGGTCTTTAACTAATTTGAAGCAGTGAATTGGAAAATCGAAATGAGATAAACTGAATGTGGTATATTATGCAGATTCTTTGTTCACTGACAAAATACACTTATATGCTGATACTATCATGAAATTCCCAAAACTCAATCTCATTTGATCATTTCCACATTCAATCCATCAAATATAAGCTTTTGAAGTACATAATGTCAACCTCCAATATATGAATAGTTATGGACATGTGGCTTATTTGAAATGTGAAACACAAGAAGGACATGTTTAAGAGCCAGCTTTTCCAAAGGAATTGACCCAATAAACATTGTTCCCGTGTCTCACAGGCATAATGTCTCTCACCACATGAATTATGCCTAGATGCCGGTCGGTACACAAGTGATGTTGAAGTTTATAGCTTTTGGACAAAATTAAGACAAAAAGGAATCATATTTATATTCAATTTAAATATATACTTTAGAACACTTTAATTAGTATTGTGTGTTTTATTAGATAAAGATCACTGCAAACAAAGAAATGAGTTTCAAATGTTCTATTGAACTTAAATTTGTAACCATTGCATCAATGAACCTTTAAAATATAATGTCAAAAGTTTTAGTAATTTTCAGCTTTTGGGAAAAATCAAGACCAGCAGTAAGGAGATCCATATGACAAAGGAAAAGGAATCATATTTATATTTAATTTAAGTATATAATTTAGAACACTTTAATTTTTATTATGAGTTTTATTAGGTAAAGATCACTGTGAACTCAGAAATTGTTTCAAATGTTTTATTGAACCTAAATCTGTAACCATTGCATTAATGAACCTTTAAAACATAATATGTCACCAGTTTTAGTAATTTTATTTTGATTATGCAAAACAAAAAATTAAACAAAATAAGTGCATGCACATCATGTTTGATGCCTCCATTAATAATACACATTATTTTATCATCAAACAAAATTGACAATGCTAGGATCACCTAATTTGTTAAATATTTATTTCAAGTTGTACTCATGAAATTATGATACAAAGTACTGCATCTGTTAAATTACAATTCAATCAATGGCTTAAACATATAGATCCATAAGATATCTAGTCATTTGACTCAAATTAAAGATTTTATTAATTTACTTCGTGTTAAATTAGTAAAACTTTAACTTTCCTAGTAATGTAGTTAATGAATTTTTTAACTGGAAACAAGCTATCAATATAGGAAAGCTGGAAAACATAAAATGATGTCTTGACATCTTTAAAAGTACTTTCTGTTTAAAAATATACCTTTTGATCTAAAATTTAATTCAAAAAATTTTCCATTATCCAATTAACCGAGTGTACATTAAGTATGACCAAGTCTTGAAGTGTCTTCTTTACTTTCAATGACATTTGCTGTTTTGAGACCCTAACAAGCAGAAGTTTTAACTCGAGCAATAACTGTGAGCTAGTTCAAGTAGGTAAATTCCCAACTTAATGGACCAATTTATTGGCATTGTCAAAAAAAATGAATAAGTAGCCAAACTGATATAATTTTCCACATCATAATTAGTGATTCAATCAAATCTGAATTCCCTTGTTAAATAAACACGTTTAATCTAATTATAATAACGTTGATTTTGCCAGCTAGAATATGAAAGATCATTGATGGGACAATTATATTAATTATCACATCTGCTGTTGGGGAACTGCAGATATTGACGATTGTTAACAATCTAGGTTGAAAATATGCTTAATTTATTTTTCCATCAAAAAGCTCAAGTACCATTTTGCAAAAGAAGCTAGTTGGTACATACTATTTTTAAAGATGCATATGGCAAACAATCATCAAATAAACAAACACAGAAAAAGGTGGAAAAGGTGAAATTTTACTTACTCAAACGGGGGTTCCACCTCAATACCAAATGTTAGGTGCAAGGAAAATTCAGCAAACTCACTTGACCCATTATCATCTGTACATGCCTCATGAGGAAAACCTCTTGGAATATACAAAATATTACCTTCCCTAAGCAAGAACTTCATGCACCTTTTGGGTGAGCTCTCAATTTCAGAACCATGACTGCCATGAAGAGGATCATACAAGCGAGGTAGTTGCATGTTTTGTTGAGGATAAATTGTCCAGTGCTTCTTACCAAAGATTTGGCACACAAAGACACAGTGGTCATCATAATGAAGAGCCAAGCCCTGGGAGTTTGGGGGTGTCAAGTATAAATTGGCACCTATTGATGGTTGACCAAACAAAGATGCCATGGCATCTGAAATAGCTGCAATGCTTGCAAAGCGAAATTCCATGCCACGAATAGCAATTGTATAACCCTCTTTAAATGCTTCTTCACACTTGTTAAAGTCAGTGGCATCAAAAACAAAAGGAGACTTACTGCAGCATGGGTCTGAATCATTGTGAAAGAAATGCACTTCAGTTTTTGAATGATTCTCAGTTTTGAGCACCCTTAAGTCCTGCTGGTAAATTATAGGACAACCCAATTCACTGCACACCTCATCTAGGAAACTTAAGAGGTCCAAATCATCTGAAGCAATAGGTGGACAAGATACAAAACTTTGCAGCATGGAAGTGAGAAAGGAACGAGATGATCCCCCACGGTTTATGGATTGTGCAAAAGCAGCAAAAATGTCATTCTCCTCAGTCAAAGATCCAGGAAGCCTCCTTAAAAGAGATGGCGATGTCTCCCAATGGTGCACAATGAATGATACAAAACTAGAATCTTCCCAACAAAACATCCTACTTTCGACCAATGTAAGTGGCATAGAAGCCAAAGATTGTCTAGAATTCAAAGAAAGCCTAAAAGTGCTTTCTGCCAAACTATTAGTCAAAATGTTGCTTAAGAGCAAGTGCCTCTCTTTACAGGGTTTCATAACCTCCCCAACTAATATAAGTTGATGCACCTTTGCCCACAGTTTTTGCAAAGTAACCAAGCAAGTTTCAGACAAAAGCCTTGGGATCTTTTCTAACTGATCAATATTGCAGGAATTAATTAGGGTTATTGCAGCACGAAGAAGTAATATTGTGTATTCGTCTTCTTCCAATGCTATCCGAAGAAAGCCACCACTTGTATCATCTGTAGTGTATAAATAAAGCCGTCTTGAAGACAAAGGAACCTGAAGGAATACCGACCTAATGGATATTAAGTCCATATACACACCTATAATCTCAAATTCTCATTAGCAGCAAAATCACACACACATGAAGAAAGTTGTATCTAAGCAGAAAAAAAGTCCATAAGACGAGATAATCTTCTACTTGCACCACAGATGCAAATTATACTAATTTAAAACTTACAAATATTTGGACCGCACAACTACGTACCAACATAACCAACTTAAAATTAATGTGCCAAAATTAGAACACGGTCGTGGTAATCTGAAAGAACTTGAAATGGATATATATCATCCAGAATCCTGACGAAAGAAAGAGGGAAAAGGGAACATTATTAATTAAACAAAGGAACAGAGTTACTCACAATAAGGTGTTTAAAGCAGAAAGCTCCAACAACTGGTGCCTTCCAACATAAGTGGTGGACAAATCCAAAATGGCATTACAGGCAGCCATTGAAACTCTGCTCTTGGGGTGGCGCAAGGCTGAGATTAAAGCCGTCACAGTTTCAGTATCCAAAGCAATTTGTTCATTCACTTCTATACACAACAACGAAGCAGCCCCAAGAATCTCTACGCTTCGACACGCAATTTTCGCACTCCTGAATGAGAAAAAGAAGAAAGAAAAAACGTCAGAGTTGCCTAACCCCATTCAAGTATTTACAAAATTGAAAAACAGAGAAATGAGATTACTTGGAACGGAGGAGGATAGGCATCACAGAAATATTGGGAATAAGATGGGAATTTGAGAGCTGGATATTGTTTATGCATGTTAGAATTAGGTTGGTCTCGTTAGGTGAATTGCAGAGAGCGGCCAATAACAGAGGGAAGATAGAACGATTGTTGCTCTGAAGATTAAGATATTCCCCCAGATGCTTTCTTTTGCGGCTACTCTTGTTCCTCTTCTCCATTCTTTTTCTAACGCCGCTGCTCGGCTGCTTTATAATGAAATATTTTGACTTGAAACATTGAGGGCATAAGCCATCTTCAAATTTTACAATTTTCCCATTTGCTAGCTTTGATGTTTCATAAGCATAAGTCGTACGTATAAATCCAATGCACTTGTGTTTGCATTTGTCAAGCTATACAAACCTTGCTATTTGATAAATCTTAATTAGATTATGTTTGTAACATAATTTTGATAGCATTTTGTTTATATTTAAATGATTTTTATATGACTTAGTATTCAATTTAGTTTATATTTTATCTATATGTCTTATTTTATCTTTCTAATGAAAAAGGAACGAACTCGGCAACTTAAAGCCTAATTGAAAAAAATTGGCACGAATTTGGATGAACATGGGTTGAATCTGGACCCATGATCAAAACACGAGTCAATCAAAGTACCGTGTTATGTCCTGTATATGTTACTGAATTATGAATGAACACGACCTAAATACAAATCCATGTTTATAGCCTTGAGATCCGTATTCCTAAAATGAACCTTCGGATGCGAGACAAAGGAATTACGGGTGCAACACGGATTCATGTTGGTAGCCTATGTTGGCAATGATGTTTACATAAATTAAGGTTTTACACAGTTGTGAAGAACACAATCTCAACAAGAGCTCGTGTTGGTCCCATACTGCGGGAAACTCTTTGAATTATCCATCATTATTACCTATGATTAATTTGAAATTTTCTAGCATTTTGATTCAATTTCAAACTTTATATATAGGAATTGAGAAATAATATGTATGAATAAATCATATCATGAATAATAAAAGTTACACACAATCTTAGATGTAGAACCACATAAATTTTCTGAGTTCAAATTAAATGTATCATAAGAATTCATAGATCAAGTTAATGCATTCTTAAGGCTTTTGATTAGCCCGAAGCCTTACCTGAATGGATTGTGCCTTTTATCATAAGACGACACTATTTTGATCTTAAACTATAAAAAAGACTTAAGATCCAAATGATATTGTTTTGGGAAGTTTCTCCAAAGTGATATCATTTTGGATAGACTAAATGAGCTTGGGCTTAGGCTCAAGCTATATAACACAAGCTTAAATGGGTTTTAGATCGAGATCAAGTTGCGTTTTAGGGGTGTTAGGCTAAGTCTGAGCTGACCTATTGTCATAGTTAGTATGAGACATAAAAGAGATGGAAGGAGTTATTGAGAAAGTGTCCACATCATAGACTTAACTTGGTACTATAGATGCAAACATTTCATAATGGATTGAACTATTCAACGAAGCAATTGATTAATTCATCTTTGGGTGGGACTATAAGCTTTAAAACTGTCGATGAACTGTAAGAGCTTATTGAAAATATTGCCATAAATAATTACCAACAGGGTCTATTTAAAACCCTCAATATACTGCAAGCGCACAGGTCGTGGGTGTAGTATGTAAGGTGTCAATCCATCGAGGAGTTGTCGAACTAACCTAATTCTAAATTATCTAAGGCCTAAAGAATTATTAAAATGAAAATAAAAATGAACAGAAAAATAAATACGTGAAGATGATTGACAGAAAATTATTTTGTAAAATTAACACAAACGAAATTGAATATTGAGCACCACCAAATTCACAATAAGAAATTAGACAAGAAAATTTACCAAAATTATGAGAAAGAGATTTATCCTATCATGAATGCTAACCTAATCACTTTTATGTTAATATGGTGTCAGTTTTAGACTATCGAAGGGTGGATTATTCTCTCTCGAGTTATAATCACTAAGCACTAATTGATAAAACCTAATTAAGTTGCATTAACAAACATGTAATCTCTCGATTAACAATCAGCCCACAACCTAATCAGATTTTAAGTATTATATTAAACAACCATGTTCTCACAAGCAATCTCTCTCCATATAATTACCGATTTGATTATTTGTGTGATCTATTAGATCAATTAACTCTCATTAACCAACCCAATCATTTTGCATTCAGTTCACTCTCTTGATTTATTACCGAAGCATGGAGTTACAACAAATAATCACAACACCCAAATGAATTAACACAAAAATAACTAAATTAACATTAAATCAAGTTTAGATCCCTAAAGAAAAAACATCATCATCAATCCCAAATCCATCAACATCATCATATCCATCTTACACATTCAAAGAAAAGAAATAAGAAGATGAAAAGAAAATGTCACTTGGACAGGATCGAGATGGCTTGGGAAAGCAGCAACAGCAGAAGCCCGCTCCTCTCTCCTTTTCTTCCTCTTCTTCTTCTTTCTTCTTTCTTCTTAGAGTTTTTCCAAAGTGGCAGAAGTTGGAGCTCCCCTAGGGTTCTTTCTCCTTCTTTATAGTCTTTTCTATTTTAGGTAAACCCTAGGGTTTTCCTAGGTCCAAAAAGTTCCAAATGTCCCTCGGTAAATCGCGTTCGGGAGGCTATCCGCGCTATCTATTGTGCAAGCCACGATCGTGGCTCCCCCTAGCTGGTTCTGTCAAGGCCACGATCATGGGCCTAGGCCTATGCCTTGCTCTGGGCTTCCTCTGAATTCTCTCCATTCTTCGATATTTGATCTGAAATACTAACAAACACATCAAGGCACCTCAAATACACAAAATTTAAGCTCAATAGTATGCTCTAACTCATAAAACACTTCAAACACAAATGACTAACTAAACAACACAATCCTAACCTAAACATGCACTAATCATTCAATCTAACAACTAACCAAATACTAAACTACTCACTAAAACATTATATAGCCTACCACTATCAACATCCCCACACTTAAACTTTGCTTATCCTCAAGCAAAGGCAAAACAAGCAAAACAAAATCACACCAAACACAACTAACAACAAAACACACACATATGCAATAATATGATAATGGCATTAAACTTCATGAAACAAATTTAACTACAAACACGGTCCCTCAAGTTGTTCTAACTTATTAACTTGTAAAATCTGTGTGTAAGTACTTCGGACCAAATCTACATACTAACCAAGACCTTAATGTCAAACTCTTTCACTCCTATCACTTACACACACACATTGGTAATTAGTCGGTCAATCAAACTTGTAACTATACTTATGTAGTTTTCTTATGAAAATTTGAGTTATTCACTAAGATCAGTAGGATTTATTAAACAAGGCACTATTTTTGTTGCTTTTAATTGACAAGAACCTAGCCTTTTGACATGAAGGCAAACATTTGTGATAAATGTTCCTTGGTTACTCAACTAGGCTATGCTTTTATTAAGCGGCTTAGGTGGAATGTCATTATAGCCTTTTGACGTGAAAGTAAACATTTATGATGAATGTCCCTTGGTTACTCAGCTACACCACATTCTCAACTGGCTACTAGCTCCATTCATAACTCGACAAAAAAGGCCAGCAGAATAGTTATTTATTAAACAATACATATTTATTTATTTATTTATTTTATTTCCTACCTCATTTCTTTAGCTAATCGTTCTCATGAAAAGGTACTAACGATGCTACATATTCAATTGACCTAAAATTATAAATGAATGTGGTAAATTTCTAGAGTGAACGAACCAACATCATATCCTAATTAACATGCATATTTAACTGAAACAACCTAGAATACTAATTTCACAAGCTAATAAATCTTCGCAACTTAAAAGACTATGTTCAAAGCTAAATCGATTTCGTTAGGTCCTAAACAAAAATAACATACAACATGCAAAATTCACATTCAAATAAAAATATATAATGCACACAACCCTCCCCACACTTGGACAACACATTGTCCTAAATATGAGAAGAACAAACAAGTAATACATAAGGTAGGAATAAAAATTAACGAAACAAGAGAAACATGAGAACAATTGAAAATAATAATAAAATAAAAGACAAGGGTTAGAGTATAGAACCCGTCATGGTGATTAAGGTGGTGATGGTGTCGGAGGTGGTAGTTGAACACCTTGAGCCTCAAAATATCTGCGAATACATCGTATGTCCTGGCTTTGGTGTATTTGTTCTCTAGCTATTTGATGTATTTGTTCTCTAGTTATCTCCTTCAACACCTTGGTGTTTTCTAAAATGGCTTTGTTAGTGTTTGAGGCAGCTTCCATTACCTTCTCCCGTCTCGTTGGCTCTTCCTCTTCCGACTCCTCGCTGGTTGAGTCCTCCTCCTGTTGCGGTGGTGCCGAGCTCAAACTAGCCTATCCCACCCTAGTCTTGACATGAGATTTTGTGCTAATATCTCGAAGTTCCATCTTTTGGGACTTCAAGATTTCATCTCTCGCCAAGTGATGAGTGTTAAGAAACTCAAGATGATGGACAGTTAGTCTATTGCAATTTGTTCCATAGTATTTTGCAATGGTCATGACCAAGTACCCCATGCCCAAACTATTGCTTCTCTTTCTTAGAGAAACAGTAATTGCATTAAAGATATAGGTGTAGGTACAAACTTCGATGCTATGATCCATGCACCACAATATGAAAAAGTTCTTTTGTCGAACACTTGTTAGTTTCAGTTTTGTCAAAGATAGTTTGACACATGAATTTATGCAATAATAAGTGTTCAGGGCTTCTAATAATATTATTGTGGGCATTTTTAGCATCGAAGCTCTCCAGCCCAGTCAATTTAGTCCAATAGTGGATGGCACAAAAGTCATCATGCTGATCTATTATGGTTGGGTTAGGGAATCCACCGATTTTACACAAAATGTCATAATCTATGCCGTATGGTTGACCCCGCAACTAAAACCATATGTCCTTAGGTTTGGTTGGCTCATATTGAAGAGTTATGAAGAATTCTAGGGTTAATTCCTGATCGTGGTAGATTGCATAATGTTTTAGTGGGTAGTCTAGTATTTGTTTAGTTATTGAATTTAATGTTTAGTGCATGTTTAGGTCAGAATTTTGTTATTTAGTTAAATATTTGTGTTTTGTGGGTTTTGTGGGTTAGAGCACGCGATTAAGCTTCAATTTTATGTGTTTAATGTGCCTTGATGTGTTTGGTAGTGTTTCAGGGCAAATATCAAAGAACGGAGGGGAATCGGAGGAAGCCCAAAGAAAAACCCATGGCCACGATCGTCGCCAATGTACCACGATCCTGACAGAAGCAAGATGGAGCTGCCACGATCATGGCCAGTTTATCATAATTGTGACAGAAGATGAAATCAAGTGCCACGATAGTGGCCTGTATGACAACAGAAGCGGACGGCCTTCTGGATTCAAGTTTTTGAGGGACTTTTCGAACTTTTTGGACCCAAAAAACCCTAAGGTTGCTCAGAATAAAAAAGAGTATATAAAGAAAAGAAAAGAACCCTAAAGGGAGCTCCATTCTCTGTCACTTTTGGAAAACTCTAAGAAGAAGAAGAAGAAGATATAGAGAGAAAGGGATGAGCAAGGAAGAAGACTTGTCCTGCAACTTCAACCTCCATCTTTCCAAGTTTATTTCCTCTTTCCATCTTTCATTTTCTTTCATTTAAATGTATAAGATTGAGATGGATTGTATGACAATGGATTTGGGATTGATTATAATGTTCTAACTTTCCTTTAGAGATTTTGACTTGATTTAATGTTAACCTAGTTATTTTGTGTTAATATCACTGGGTGTTATGATTAATTGTTGTAACTTCATGCTTCGGTAATAAATCGAGATGGTAAACCAAATGTAAAATGATTAGGTTGGATCAATGAGAGTTAAGGGATCTAATAGACCACGTAATTAATCAAATCAATTTTTATATGAAGAGAGATCTCGTGTGAGACCCAATTGTTTATTAGAAAGCTTAAGCACTAACTAGGGTTAGGGCTATTTGTAATTGAGAGATTACATGTTCGGCACTAAACCTAATTAGAGATTATTATTTAGGGCTTGTGATTATAACTCAAGAGAGTAATCTTCCCTTCAGTAGTCTAAACCCAACACCTCATTAACACATAAATGACTAGGTTAGCATTGATGATAGGAAAAATCCCCTCTCTTATAATTTGGTAATTCTTCTTCTGTAATTCTTCTTGAGTAACTTTCTATTGTTAAGTTAGTGGTGCTCAATTTCATTTCGTTTGTATTAATTTTGCAATTCAATTTTCTATCAATCCATCTTCACGTGTTACCTTTTTGTTTAGTTTTTATTTTCATTTTATTAATTTTTAAACCTTAGATAACTTAGGATTAGATTAGTTCACAACTCCTTGTGGCATTGATGCCTTTAATACTACAAGTTTACCATCCGTATACTTACAGATATTGGGGGTTTTATTAAAGTAAAACTTGCTCAACAATTCCTCGTATACAGGATAATTAAATCGTAAAAATTTATCCCATTGAATTCTTCTTCCTAAGGTCTCAACCTTCTCTCTCAATCTTATTCTTTCTAATGTATCAAAATAGAAGTATTTTGGCACACTTATTTTCTTAAGACTAAGGGTATGGAACCAGTTACCTTCCTCCTCCGAAAAGATCGGGAAAGGTGAGCCGTAATCTACTGCCCTGTTTCGTTGTTCGCAGCCCAATACTTGAACTTTGTCTTTTGGTTAGGTGCGCTTAACCATCTACTTGATGCGCGATCCTATTGGATTGAGAGTTGTGAAAGGTTTGGAGAGAATTGAAGACTTGCAGAAAGGTAGAGAGAAGTGAGAGGAGTGAGAGGAGTTGAATTCTTAAGTTTAGAGAGAGAGCGAGAAAGTGAAAGGTGTAAGAAAAATGAGGTTAAGTGTAAATATATAGGGTAGGAAGCGTAAAAATGGGTAAAATTGGAAGAAAAAAAGGCTGAAATTCACGCATACCGTGTCTACCCCGCCGCAGGCCACGATCATGACCTTTCAAAAATTTTGCACCTATCATGTCGAGTCCCGAACTGTTGTGCATTAGCGGCCATGCTAGAAATCAAACTCCTTGCTTCATCTATGGTTTT
>JAOQMM010000008.1:18933931-18946123 GCA_027563515.1 Erythroxylum platyclados | reverse complement strand
GTAAAACAGGAGATTCAGTTATTTTTTTCTTGATTTCTTCAAATGCTTTAGTGGCTACCTTCGACCAAGTAAACTATAAAATCTAGAAGTTGTAAAACAGGAGATTCAGTTATTTTTTTCTTGATTTCTTCAAATGCTTTAGTGGCTACCTTCGACCAAGTAAACTATCTTTTCTTCATACAATCAATAATGGGTGCCATTATGGTGCTGAAATTGCTAATAAATTGCCTATAGAATGTTGTTAGGCAATGAAAACTCGTTGTCTCGTACACATTCTTTGGAATAGGCCAATCAAGAATGGGCCTAATCTTCTCGGGATCCATCTCCCCTCCACTGTAGGATAGGATAAAACCCAAAAATACAACACTTGGTTGCATGAAAGAACACTTCTTTAAGTTGATATAAAGCTTCTCTTGCCTCAAAACTCTCAAGACTTGTTGTAGATGTAATAGGTGATCTTCTTTAGTCTTGCTTTATATTAATATATCATCAAAATATACTACCAAAAATCTGCCCATAAGTGGTCGAAACACTTGATTCATCACTCTTATAAAGGTTCCAGGTGCATTAGAGAGTCCAAATAGCATTATCAACCATTCATAAAGTCTCTCTTTTGTCTTGAAAGAAGTTTTCCATTCAGCTCCAGGTTTGATTCTAATTTGATGGTACCCACTTCGTAAGTCTATCTTGGCAAAGATGGTAGCTTCAGTTAACATATCTAACATATCATCAATGCGAGGTATTGGAAATCTATACCTATTGTGATCTTATTGATCGCTCGACAATCAATACACATTTTCCAACTTCCATCCTTTTTAGGAGTCAAAAGTGTCGGAACTGCACACAGACTAAGACTTTCTCGAATAAATCCCTTTTTCAGTAACTCCTCCACTTGTCTTTTCAGCTCTTCATTCTCCATAGGACTCAAGCGATAGGCTGGAAGATTTGGTAGAGTAGATCTAGGTACTAAGTTAATAGCATGTTGAACATCTCGTAAAAGAGATAATTCACCTGGCAAATCATCTGGTGTAAGGTCAGAAAATTCAGCCAACAGTTCTCCCACTTCTTTTGGTAAAGTTAAGGGTGTTTCAGGTGTTGTTTCCGTTACTTAGTTATGTGCCCGTGCTCGGGATCGAGTCCAAGGATGTTTCTTAGGAAAGTTAATGTCTTTCCCCTTATTTACGTTAGTTCCATTCCTTGCGGAATCTATTTTTGGTGATGAAAAAAATTGACAACACTTGTCAAGGACAAGGTCTATCGAGATTGGGCTAAATTACTCTACTCCTAAGTTAATTTTTATGATAACTTCTTGCTTACTTTATTGTATAACGTAATAGCCTTATATAGGCAAAGAAATATAAAAGTTCTACCTATACTAGGACTCCTAGAAAGACTCCTATTCAAGCTATTTTAAGACTCTTAGAAAGACTCCTATTCAAGCTGGTATTATTAACATAACTATAACAAAAACTAGTGCAGAAATAATAGACTCTTACTAAAAATAAAATACTTCTCTACTAGACACCTAATAAAATACTGCTCTAAAAGACTCCTAATAAAACACCCCTCTTTGCAAGTTGTTATTTGAGTCGTAGGTTCTTCCCACAATGCATTCATATCATCACTCCCCTCTTGGACATCGAGCCTGCCCTCAGGTTATGCCAGTGATCGTATGCAAAGAAATCTCAGGTTCTCTCTCCACTGATTCTTCCCCTTCTTTCTAAGAATTTGCCACCTCAATTCAAAATAGTCGCTTACATTTGTGCCCCATCGAATAAGTCTCATCACAATTGTAGCATAATCCCTTCTCTCTTCTTTCAGCCATTTTTGCTCTGATTAAGTACCTTCCCATCGGGTGTGGAGTACTTGTTATACTGGAGGTTGTTGTTTTAGCTCTCGAGTTTACCTTACTTCCTAAAGGTGTGGCTGCACTCGCATTGATGTTGTTACTACTACTGTCCAGTTGTGAAGATGGCCATAGGGTGGTGTTTCGGCTGCCTCTTACCCCTTGGGTGTATTGCATTTGCATACATTGCAATTTTCTTTCACATGCTCTTGCTAAATTCATTGCAGCTCCAAGATTAACAGGATATTGCATCTCCACTTTGATTCGCAACCCTTGTACTAACCTAGTCGTGAATAGATTTACTTGTAGGTTTTGTGGAAGCCTTATGGTTCGAGCCAGCAGTGTTTGGAATTGGCATTGATATTCTTCTATATTCCCTGTCTGTTTGAGGTTTAACAATTCTCCTACAGGGTTGTTACTAAGGTGAGGGCCGAATCTCATATTGCAATGGCTTTTGAAAGAGTACCAATACATCCCTGGTTCTTTTTGTTCAAGTTGAAAGAACCACAGTTGGGCCTCCCCCACTAAATGAAAGACTGCCAATCTTACCTTTTCCTCCTCCGCCGTTCGTTGGCGTAGGAAAAACTGCTCACACCTATGAAGCCAAACCAACAGATCTACTGAGCCATCGTATGTTGGAAATTCCATTTTAGTATATTTAGGCACCATTCCTGTCCCATTGCCCCCATCGGTCCTCTCCTTTCGTGGTGGTGGTGATGTTGCCTGATACTCGCTCGCTTTTGCACCTTCCAACCTTGCAAGCATACGGATAATCTCTACATATTGAGCCTTCAATTCTTGCAGCACCATCTCCAATGCCCGCATCCTCTGATCCATCTGCCAATTTGCCAAAGATTGCTTTGCAGTTGAATGGCTTGTTTCGCCCATGAACTCCTGCTCTGATACCAAATTGTTATGTGCTTGTGCCCGGGATTGAGTCTAAGGACAATTCTCAGGAAAGTTAATGTCTTTCCCCTTTTTTACATTGGTTCCCTTCCTTGCAGAACCTATTTTTGGTGATGAAAAAAACTGACAGCACTCGTCAAGGACAAGGTCTGCTGAAATTGGGCTAAATTACTCTACTCCTAAGCTAATTTTTATGATAACTTCTTGCCTACTTTATTGCATAACGGAATAGCTTTATATAGGCAAAGAAACATAAAAGTTTCACCTAAACTATGACTCCTCGAAAGACTCCTATTCAAGCTGTTTTAGGACTCTTAGAAAAACTCTTATTCAAGTTGTTTTTATTAACATAATTATAACACAAACTAGTGTAGAAATAATAGGCTCCTACTAAAAATAAAATACTCCTCTAATAGACTCCTAATAAAACACTCCTTTTTGCAAGTAGTTGTTATCTGCCTCGTAGGTTCTTCTCACAATGCATCCATATCATACTTCCCTCACTACCATTGCAAACACAATCCCTTTTTCCTTGCTAACTTCAAATTCTCTCTCCTTAAGGATATTAAGAGACTTTTTCTTGGTATTTACGATTGTCTTGTTACTTCCTCTTTGTTTTTCTATCTTGTCTACCTTCATGGGCTTCAAAACCATCTTCTTTCCATGAAATATAAAATGATAGGTGTTAGCTTTTTTGAAATGCTACACATCTCGATCATAAAGTCATGGTCGCCTAAGTAACATGTGAGATACTTTAATAGGAATGACATCACACCAAACAATGTCCTCGTATATACCTAATTTGAAAGACACCAAACACCTTTGAACAACTGGTATAGTACTATTATCTACCCAAGCAACTTTGTAGGGATTTGAATGTTTCTCCATGAGTAAATTTAATCGCTTCACCATGTTCTCCGATACCACGTTCATACTGCTTCCTCCATCAATGATAAGCTTGCATACTTTATCTCCGCAGCTAACTTGAGTACAGTAAATAGCAGTACAAAGCGATTCTTCTTGTTCTTCCACTTTAGGGGTTGTAAGTATATGTCTCACTACGTTAAGATTTGTAGGACTAGCTAGTTTATCACTGGAGCCTCCTTCCAACTCCTCTCTAGCTTCGTTCTCACACACATACTCATCAGATTCTTCCTCTTCTTCTTCTCTCATCACATGCAAAGCTTTAGTAGGATATTCATAAGCAAAGTGGACCCTCTTGTTGCATCGAAAGCTCTTCTTTTCATTGTTGCCTCCTTTCGTCCTAGTCTCATCTATGGCTTTGCCTTTAAATTAAGCTCCCTGGCTTGAATTCGAAACTTTTTAGCTTGTTGTCCCAAGTATTGTTCCCCACGTAAATCCAAGTGATAGGCATCTTCAAGGCTGTCAATCCTTTGCATTATCAGCTCCTAGCGAATTTCGCCCTTAAGCAATTTTTGTGGTGAGATATAAGTTATTGTTCGGGCTCCATCCCTTCACATCAAATAGAAAGTTTATCAAATATTTTTGTATATTCAGTTACAGGCATAATCCCTTCTCTAGGAGTCATGAGTTAATCTTGGAGATCTTCCTGATAATGAAATGGTAAATATTTCTCTGATAATTTCAACTTCATCTCTTCTCAATCAACAATTTGTGGCTGGCCTGTTTTTCGAAGTCTATCCTCTACCGATCTCCACCAAATTTTAGCGTGTCCAACTAGCTTCATCTTTGCAAATTGAGCTTTTTGATCTTTTGACATGTGATACGTGTCAAAGAAATCTTCCATTGTTGCTGTCCAGTCCAAGAATAGATTTGGGTCCATCCTTCTTGCAAAATCAAGGGCTTCAACACGAGCTTTGTTGGTAATATCATCAAGTTCATTGTATGTTTCAACTCTTTTGTGGCCTCTAAAGGCTTGCATGCGCTTTCCATGTGTTGCTAGTTGATTTCTTTGTCTTAGATCTCTTCATAAGCGTTGATTTCCTAACCCCATTCACTGTTGACTAGTGTCAGCCTCTTCGTCTTAGATTTCACTTTCTCCTCCCTCACCATCAAGTGTAGTTTGTTGTTTGGTATTGTTTTCTTAACTAGTTCTTGGAGCACCTTGTGATCGAGGATTAATAAGGTCCAATCTTTTTATAACTCATAGAAGTATTTCATCTGGCTCTTGGTCACTAAATACTCCTCTATATGCCCTTCCGCTACGTGTTGCCATTGTGAACTAAAGCTCTGATACTAAATTGTTGTAGGACAAATAGAAGAATTAATAACTAGCAGCTAAAAGCACAAAGTTAGGAAGTAAGGTTGATATTAGGCTGTTGGAATATCAGGTTTCAAGGTTAGATTTAGGCTAAGAATTTAGAATTTTTGGATCTTGTATGGCTGGAGTTTTAAGGTTTGATTGTTGAAAATTTAGGTTTAGGATTTCAGGTTTAATATGGCTAGACTATAGGTCTGAGATGACTAGAATGTAAGTTTAAGAGGGCTAGAATTTAGGTTTAGGTTACTGAAATTGAGGGAAGAACATAAGAATAAAAGTTAGGAAACTATAAATCACTTATAGGGTCTAAAAATCACTCTTAGAAGAAAGCATCACACCTTCTAGTTGAAAACTCAAGTTTGTAAAAAAATTCTAGATTGCTTCCTTTTGATTATAGACTAAGTACATATATATAGTGTTCTTAAAATCCTTTTTTTATTAGGAAAAGGATTTCTAATTTAAATCCTAATAGAAATTCTATAAGTCCTATTAAACTAGGATAACAAATCTAAAATAGAATAACATAATACTAGTACTTTCTATCTAACAAGGATTCCTAATGCAATATGAATTTCAGCCTTATCTTTGATGTTAATTCAATTCCCAATCCTCATCCTGCCAAATTAAAGCTTGTGATTGATTGATTTTTCTTCTTTTATTTCTGTTACAAACTTTAAGTTCTTTTGCATCACTTTGCATCTGTAAAATTTCATTGTACCTATGATTTTCTAACTTATTTCTATAAATTCAACTTTCAATTTAACCAGGAAATCATGATTCTCCCAACTGGGGCCACGAGGTTTTCGGAAGCACTACAATTGGGCTCTGAGACATATCATCATCTAAAGGTGGTTTTGTTGTTCAACATCGTTTAATGCTCTGAATCCTAGGTTTCAATGCGCTGGGTGCTTGTCGTACATGGTCTTTCCTACAATTTTATTCTTAAATCCTTGCTAAATTTCTGCTTTAGTTATAATTTACTTTTTCCTTATGCAGTATGCTCTGTGCATTGTTGTTAACCATTGAATCTATAACCTTGGATGATCTCATATGTAGTGCCTAATGTGAGATATCTTGACTCTTTTTCTTATATACTGCACTGTAGCATCAACTATTAAAGTTTCACAAGTATGCTTCCATAACCACATGCATGGATTAGACTACAATTAAAAGCAAGCATATGAGCAAAGGCCTGTCATTATTCTTCAGCATTTGACCTTCAATCTTGCTATTTATGTTTATACCAATCTCTGGCTGTATTCTTGTTTTCTCAGTTGTGTAAATCCATTGCTTTTTTAAGTCATTTATTGGACTTCCAAATACCTGTAATATGCAGTAAGTTTATTAACAACTGATTACAGTCTTCTGTTCTTAAATAGAACAGGTTGTTATTACAGAAAAATATGGTCCACATGGATGTAATGTTGGCGAGGATGGTGGTTTTGCTCCAAACATCTCCAGGCAAGTAATGTTAACGCTTGGTTTTGTTAATCATGCGCAATGTATATACGCAAGCCATTCATATTCTTCATTGCAACAGTAAAAATTTGAATCTGAAGGTGTAATTAAAATATTAGAATACATTATGCTAAATCATGCGCAATGTATATATTTTAAAATAAAAAACTTGCCTCAGTAGTTTACTCTTCTTTTGTTTTTTTAATTACCTCAGTAGTTTACTTAGTAGTTAGGAAATTCAATCTTCTGTTTTCTGCCATGTTGAATTGTCTTTGTTATGATTGCGTCCCTAATACTTGCAGTGTTCGAGAAGGCCTGGACCTTGTCAAAGAGGCTATCAGCAGAACAGGGTACAATGAGAAGATAAAGATAGCTATTGATGTTTCTGCTACAACTTTTTGTATAGGTGATAAGCTTTCTTCTTTTAATATACCTGAGTGTCTTCACTATTGAATGGAAAAAGGAAATGGAATGAAAAAATAGCCATTTTCTGCCAATACCCATGTTTGATCAACGTAACCTATGTGAATAGTATTGGCTTTCATAATTTTCTGTATATGAATATAAGATGAAATTTTCTACACCACACATTATTACTAATGTCGCTGCATGCCTGATGTTTCTTCATCAGTTTTATGTAGCAATCTACTCCTAGGAATTAGTTTGCACATGTATACTACTTGCTGCAGCTAATACCTTTGTTTTTTATTTTCCACTCATTTAGGTACCAAGTATGATCTAGACTTTAAATCTGCAACTAGGTCAGGACAAAATTTCAAATCAGGAGAGGATATGATTGAAATGTACAAAGAATTGTGTGCTGGTATACCAATCTCTCTTCCAAGTTTTATCCCCTTTCCTTCATTGCTTATTCACTTATGATTTAGTCCGACCTTTCTTTTGGAACTCAGAATATGGAATAGTGTCAATTGAAGATCCCTTTGACAAGGAGGATTGGGAACACGTGAAGAATTTTTCGAGCCTTGGACTGTGTCAGGTTTACTATTCACACAGTTTCTGCTGGATACTTTCATAATTATTTTGATGACATCAATTATGAGCATGTTACAGGTTGTAGGGGATGATTTATTACTGTCCAATCCAAAACGTATTGAGAGAGCAATACGTGAGTCTGCATGCAACACTCTTCTACTTAAGGTATTGTCTATTTAATTGCTTAGTCTTGTACTTTATTGGCGAAGTGCATTGTTTTAACTTTTGATTTGATCCATAAACCATTAAAACTGCTACATTTTATTGCATAAATGGGATTATTTACTTTGTTCTTAAATTCTACTTTGCCAATGAGTATAATATAACTGAAAAGTTAACTCGGCTTGTCTACTTGGATATTGCTATGCTTTATTGTGACTGTTGGGATCTTCCATATCTTGATGACGATTACCGCTGAAGTGTAGGTAAATCAGATTGGGACAGTAACAGAGGCCTTTGAAGTAGTGAAGCAGGCAAAAGATGCCAACTGGGGAGTCATAGTATCTCATAGAAGTGGAGAAACAGAGGATTCTTTTATAGCTGATTTATCTGTTGGGCTTGCCATGGGTCAAATCAAAGCAGGTGCTCCTTGCAGAGGAGAGAGACTTGCAAAATATAACCAGGTTGACTTTCTCATGCTCACAGAATATGTTTTCCTTCAAGTCTCATTGAGATTTATTTCCTTCTGTTTTCTGGCTTTTGCTGGAGCTGGAATTTGGTTTTGGGTTAGGTTACTTGATATGTCTGCATGAAGCTTATGCCCTAATGTGATTGGTGATTGCCGTCCCCATCCCAGCTTCCAGACTGCATCCTATCTTAAGATTTTGGACAAATTTGATGAAAAACCCCAACTTAGTCTTACCATCTCTTTCTGTCCTAATAACTTGCAATGCTACTGATATATTGACCTATAGCTGCCCAAAAAATAACACCTGTTTAATTCCATTTCTCCCATCTTCTTTCTGATGATCATGTAAAGAAATCTTCTTGTCGTTGCTGTAGTTCTTGTTGGAAATGTATTGACAATTTTAGCTGCTTTATGGAGACTGCCTGTTTCAAAGACCTGTTTAGAGGAAACTTCAATCTAGAGGAACCGGATTGTCTTTTAATTTTTTTTATCTCCCCGCCACCCTGGACGACATGCATATTTCATGAGTAACTATAAGTACCTATTTATAGACCATAAGACTCATTACAGTCCGGGACATATTTGATCCAAACATGGAAATTCTAGTAGTGAAACGCTGCTGGTTTATTTTCTATGGCAAGTTGTAGGCCGTGAAGCTTATTCTCTTTAGATTTCTGAGTCTGATAGTCCAACGTCTTTGCAGCTGCTTCGGATTGAGGAAGAGCTGGGTGATGGATCAGTTTATGCTGGGGAAGATTGGAAGCCAATCTGATTGGTCCTCAAAAGTTGTCACAGCCTCATGTCCCTAATTCCTTCACATTGTTTTGAAGCTTTCAAAAGCTGATGTCTTGTTATGATGAGCAATTTGGTGTTCCGGTGCATATTTGTTTGGCTTGATTCAATTTTAAATGGGTGTTTTGAGAACTTTTTAAAGCTTTTTCACTTTATCTTGGGGGTAGGGTAAGTGCTACATGCAGATGTGTTCAAGAATTAAAAAAAAAAAAAATGAAGAGAAGTTAGAGAGAAGCAGTTGGCCCATTTTGCTTGCCAATGTTACTATAGACAATTTGCCCCATTTGAATTGCTAATTTTATAATACAAGAGTTTTTTTATATTTATATTCTCTACTTGAGTTAATAGGTTAAATTAAGTTTTGATTAATTAATATCTTTTCAAATTAATATATATTGTCTTATTCTAACAATATAGATATTTTACTGTATTACTAAGATCAGGCAATGTCTATAAGTTACATCAGTTTGTGAAGAAGGCTGGGTAAATTTAACCTGTATTTTTTGTGCCATTTGATCAACAACGATCAGTTCTCTACGTTTAAAATCCAAAAAGCTATCAGAGGGGAGGGCAAAAACACTACAAATAACTAAGGACTGTAGTTGTGGTAATGGAATTTTCATCTCAACAATCGAAAAGATTATGCAGTGTAAGAGTATCCATTCTTAGAAATTGTGACCATTGCAAATTGTGCGAAGTTAATAATCTCGGAGTATCTGATTCTCGATTGTTACCATAACACAGTCCTGAAAATTCTTCTTTTCCACATTAGGTAACAAAATTGTCTTTTTAAGTGACCCCTACTGGCGGCTAACAGCAACAACTTTTTTCTAAGCCTAATTACAGAATTAACTAAGTAGTCAAAACAAACGAGTAGAGAGAGAGAGAGAGAGGGAGACAATATGAATTAGTTAGTTGTTAGCAACTAAAAATGTTACATGTAATCAATGCTTTAACTAATATTTTAAAAAAATTAAATCGATAAAAAAATAAATTTAAAATTTTAATTATTATTAGATTATCATAAAATTGTATATAATAAATACTGAATAAAATTAAAGAAAGAGAGTGAAGAAATTAAAATTTATTTAATAAAGAAGATGGTAAAAATCGACTGAATGGTCCAACTTGTTAAATTCTAACTATTATCTCACTATCATACAATCATAACACTTACAATTATAACAAGTGTTCAATTCTTTTGATCTTTTTATGATTTCATAAAGATGTTTTCCTGTATTCATTAGCTTTCTCAATTTTATCAAACGAATCGTTCTACTGCTTCACTTTGTTCATCTCTTTCTTACATATTCTTTGTAATAGTGTCTCTGCCAATTGATTATTCTGTTTGTGAACTATAGGACGTAACTTGACATAGACCTAATCTCCAACTGCAATGACGTGCTCAGTGCGATGTTGATTCATTCGGTGTTGAGTAAAAATTGCAGCAAACGTCAAATAGTCTTGCAATCTTTCGTAAGCGGATAGGACATGCTAAATATAGAACATCTAATTAGGGAGATGCATATCTGTAAAGAGTTTCAAACGGAGATATTGAAATAGTTGAATGCATATCTGTAGATCAATGCCTCCAATTAGAAGGGCACTTATTAGACATCTAATGCAAATATGTTTCGGCAGTTTGTTTTAACATTTCTATCCGCCGGTTTGTTTTAGATGGTATGTTGTCGACGGTGAGGAAAGCCGAAGGATGTCAGGCCCTTTCAAATTTTTTAACGGTTGCACCTTAGATGGGGAGTTTATGGAATTAATTAGAAGAAGCTGGCAGGAGGACGTCAGGGGTTTAAAGCCTTTCAACTGGTTATGAAATTGAAGAGAGTAAGAGCTGCCCTGAAGGAAAGAACTAAGAATAGAGTGCAAAAACTATCAACCATGAAAGATAAATTGAAAGAGGCATAGGGAAGATGTTACAGTGACCCTGATAATCCAGCACTCAAAACAGAAGAAGGACGCTTGTTACAAGAGTACAAACAGGAATTAATGCTTCAAAATTCCATTTTACAACAGAAGGCTAGAATGACTTGGTTAAAAGAAGGAGACTCCAATTCCAAATTTTTCCATGCTTCCTTATTAGCGAGACGGAACTCTAATAGAATAATGGGCTTGCAGGATAGCAACGGGGTAACTCTATTCGAGCAGGAGGAAAAAATGGTACTTGCGAGGGGTTTCTTCTCTCAGCTGATGAGCCCGATAAGAGTAGAGACTCCTACAGAGCACATGCGAAGAATACTGAGGAGCTCGATGAATCAGGGGACCAAAGAGGTTTTAAATGCTCCGGTCTCAGCTCAGGACATACGGGAGGTAGTTTTCAAGATGCCACCAGCCAAAGCCCCGGGACCAGATGGTTTTACTAGCTGGTTCTTTCAACAAACATGGGATATCATAGGACCCTTGGTAGTTGAGGCCATTCAGGAATTCTTCCAGAACGTTGTCATATTGCACGAACTCAACAGTACTTTTGTGTGCCTGGTGCCTAAGAAGATTAATCCAGTTAATCTAGGAGAGTTCCGACCTATATCGTGCTGCAATACAATTTACAAAGTCATATCTAAGTTGTTGGCTACTAGATTGAAGGAAGCAATAGCTGATAAAATAAATACCAGTCAGAGTGCGTTCTTACCAGGTAGGAACATAGGAGATAATATACTCCTTGTTCAGGAACTCCTTAAGGATTACTCATCAGGGAAGGGAATCAAGAGTTGCATGATAAAGATAGATTTCTACAAGGCATACGATACTGTGGATTGGCAATTCTTGCGGCTTTGCTTGGAATCTATAGACTTACCTCCAACTTTCGTCAAGTGGATTATGCAGTGTATTCAAACCCCTAATTTTAGTGTGCTGATCAATGGAATACCTACCAAATCTTTTCGAATGGGTAGGGGACTGAGACAAGGGGATCCCCTATCACCCTATCTATTCACCTTAATTATGGAGGGACTTTCTCAGTTGCTTGCTAAACTCATGTTTGCTAATGGGAACTTTCGATACCATCAGAAGTGCAGGGAGTCGAAGTCGACACATGTCATCTTTGCTGATGATTTCCTCTTGCTAAGTGCGGCGGAGCCTAACTCAGTCTCCATTCTTATGCAAGCACTGAAGACTTTCTCACGTTGGTCTGGCCTCCGGATCAATGTGGAAAAAATTAGCCTGATTGTTTCAAGGGATAGCAGAGACAATAGTGTACTTCAACAGGTGACGGGAATTGCAACCCACCCTCCTTACATGTGGTATCTTGGAGTGTTCATCTCTCCCAATAAACTGAAAGCTCATGATTGTCAACCCTTATTGGATAGAATCAAAAGA
>JAOQMM010000008.1:18895098-18912843 GCA_027563515.1 Erythroxylum platyclados | reverse complement strand
GTGATTGTTTGCTTGAGGACAAGCAAATGTTTAAGTGTGGGGATGTGATAGGTGTAGATTTTGTAGTGTTTTTGTGGATAGTTTAGTGTGTATGTAGGAGTTGATTTCGTTAATTAGTTTATGCTTAGGCAGCTTGCTATCTTCCTGTCTGCATCCTCTCCACAGCCCCCCCCCAAGGTGGATTGGGTGGTGAAGCCAACAATCCCAACCTTGAAGAAAGATAATTATGTCTGGCTTCTCCCTGTGGTTTGGTTAGAAGATCTGCAAACTGCTCTGTAGAAGGAACATGAGCAATCTGGATAAAGCCTTCGGTGATCTTTTCCCTCTTGTAATGACAATCTATGCGGAGATGTTTAGTACGTTCATGGAAGACTGGGTTGGCTGCGATGTGTTGAGCAGCTTTATTATCACAATACAATGTGATTGGTAATTTGGCAGGAATATGTAGATCTTCTAAGATGGCACTTACCCATTCCAACTCTGAAGTTGTTGCTGACATACGCCTGTATTCAGCCTCAGCGGAAGATTTAGAAAGAGTCTTTTGTTTCTTGGTTTTCCAAGATACTAAGGAAGATACAATAACCAGTAAGGGATCTACTACTCATAGTGCATATACCCCAATCCGCATCTGTATAGCCATAAAGTTGCAAGTCTGTTTGAGAGGAGTAGAAGAGCCCATGGTTAGGTGTCACTTTAGATATCGAAGAACATGCAGTACGACATCTAAATGTGGCTTGCATGGTGCCTGAAGAAACTAGCTTAGCTGTTGAACAGTATAGGCAATATCAAGTCCTGTAAGAGTAAGATGCAACATCTTTCCTATGATTTTTCGGTAAACCTCTGGATCAGAAAGGAGATCCCTATCCTCAGTTGTTAACTGAAGCCTTTTTGTAAAGGAAACTTGGCAGGTTTGGCTACTGTCACGCCAAAATCTTGCAAGATATCAAGAATAAACTTCCTTTGGTTGAGGAAGGTACCAACTGTGGATCTGGAGATTTCAAGGCCAAGGAAGTACCTGGCATGTCCCAAATCCTTGATGGTAAAGGCAGAGTGAAGAGCATTTTTGATAGATTGAATGCCAGTGATATCATCTCCAGTGATCAACAAGTCATTGACATATACAAGCAAGTGGATGTGCTTGTCGTGTGCTACTCTAGAGAACAAGCTGTAATTAGATTTTGATTGAATGAAACCATGAGACAACAAAAACTTAGTTAGCTCAATATTCCATTGTCTTAAGGCTTGCTTTAGCCCATAAAATGACCTTTTCAACTTACAGACCTGACCCGGTTTAGCTTTGGTATACCCAGCAGGGGAATGCATATACACCTCCTCGTCAATGAACCCATGCAAGAAAGCATTGTTAATATCTAACTGATTCAAATCCCAACCTTTAACAGTGGCCAAAGCAATCATAATTCGAACTGTTGCTAACTTAGCAACGGGAGAGAAGGTGTCCTTGTAATCTCTATTTTTAACTTGAGTGCAACCTTTAACTACCAACTGAGCTTTATGCTTGTTGATCGTGCCATCCAGTCTGAATATAGTCTTGTAGACCTATTTAGAAGTCAGTGCCTTCTTATCAAGAGGGAGGGTAGTTAATTCCCAAGTATCATTGTTCTCAAGAGCAGATAATTCTGCCTTCATAGCTGCAACCCACTCAGGTTTCTACTGTGCTTCAAAAAATGAATTAGGTTCATGAGTATTGAGAACACTGGCAAGGGAAGTTATGTAAGAGGTGGACAAATGTGCCAAATCTGGGGGGTTAAATAAAGGATATAGAGAAGAGGATGTACGAGAGTAAGTGGAAGGAGAAATGAGGAGAGAGTGATGTAATCGTGAACTAGCAAGAGAGGTTGAGGGAGCACTATGAATGTAGTCTTTAAGCCATATGGGAGGTTTAGTAGTCCTGGTAGACTTTCTAGGAGGAAGGAATGGAGGAGGAGTTGCAGATGTAGATGAGGAAGGCTTGGTAGACATAGAAGTAGAGGACGACGAGTCAAGAACAGGTGACAAAATAGGAGAAGTTACATCATCCGTGTGATCTGTATCAGGTTTAGATAGGGGCAAAACAAAGTTGTTAACAGGAGTAGAATCTTTAAAAGGAAAATTCCTTTCATGAAAAATGACATCTCTACTAACGAAGATTTGTTTTGTATCAAGATCATATAATTTGTAACCCTTCTGTTCAAAAGGATAGCCCAAGAATATGCATTTTCTGCCCATTTTTTCAAATTTATCAGTTTGACCAATAAGCGCCGCATCACAAAGGCAACCTATAGTCTTGAGATGACTATAATCAGGTGGCTTTCCAAAAAGCATTTCAAAAGGATTTTTCCATGAAAGTTTGGCTATAGGTAAGAAATTGATAATGTGAGTTGCTGCAAGCACACATTCTCCCCAGAAATGTTTAGGCAAATTGGCATAAAATCGTAAGGCTCTTGCTGTGTCTAATAAATGCCTATGCTTGCGTTCCATAATGCCATTTTTTTGTGGAGTTTTCACAATGGAACGTTGCCACAAAATACCATTTTCAGAAAAGAATTTTGCACATGAATTGTTGATTATCTCTGTCCCATTATCACTCTGAACAGTCTTAATAGAGATAGCAAATTGCTTTTCAATTAGAGAAAAAAATTGTTGAATGAATTGAGGGACTTGATCGTTATTGTGTAATAACTGGGTCCAAGTAGTGTGAGTAAAATCGTCAACCAAAGTAAGAAAATATTCAGCTCCATTGAAATTTGCCACTCTATAAGGACCCCATAAATCCACATGAAGGAGTTGAAAAGGAGAAGCCTATGTTGTTTAGCATACACATAGACATCACAAATGAAAGAAGAATAAACAAGTTGCTTGTATTCGGGAATATGTAACATCTTAGAAGAAGAAGTATGACCTAATCTTGCAGGAATGACATTGATATCGACTGCCTTAATGGCATTACAAGAAAAATTGGAATTGGCATGACTAGAGGAACCAGAATTTACAAATGTTTGAAGAGATGTATTGATTGACATGCTAGGGAAAACTAAGTTTCGCAAAAGTGAGGGATTGACCATGTACAACCCATCAATTCTCTGTGCAAGAGCCACAACGGCATTAGTTGTAGGGTCCTGAAAAAAAAACATTTTACAGGTTTAAATTTAACAATCAAATTCTGTGTGTTGAGTAATTTTCCTACAGAGAGAAAGTGAAACTTAAAGTCTGGCACATAGAGAACATTAATAAGTTGCATTTGTGGATGCAAGGAAACATGGCCGACTATGTGTACAGGTTTGTGTGTTCCATCAGGCAAGGTTATATGGACAGGCTTAGGCAATTTTGTGGTTTGAACAAATAAGCTGTAATCATAGGTCATATGGTCTGAAGCACCAGTATCCACAATCCATGAACCAATAGTAGAGGAGATAAAAGCACAACAAAAACTAGAGCAAACTGAACTAGAAGGAGATATACCTGCAAAATTTGCAAAACTAGGATTGGCAGTCACAGAACCATCCACAATTTGCTTGCCCTTCAGGAGCTTCATCATTTCTTGCACCATGGCCTGAACAAACCCTGGATCAACCTGCCCCTTAGAAACAGATATATATGCAACCTCTTCTAAAGGATTGTCATAAGGGCCAGATTCTTCTGAACCATCAGTAGCAACCATATTAGCAGTAGGTCTATAAGGTTTTTTGTATTTTTCTTTATACGAATCAGGAACATGACCAGTCAACTTGAAGCATTGCTCCATTGTATGTCCATTTTCACGACAATGTTTACAGTATCTTTGATTTTTGGACTTTCTATTATCTCTTCTGTAACTAGAATCAGGTTTATTACCCTTGTAACCTCCTTTCCCAGCCATACATGTAATGGTCTCAACATTTTCTCCATTATAGATGTTATTACCAAAAAAACCAGCATTCATAGAATTCATTAAGGTATTGCCAACACACACAGCAATTTCAGCATTAGAAAACATATTTCCAGTGATGTGTTTTTGCTTCTCAACTTGTTGAACAAAGGAGTAAGCTCTACTCACAGTTGGTAAAGGATCCATAACTAACAATTGTCCCCTTATGCCATTGAAACCACTATTCAGGCTAAGCAAAAATTTCATTAACTTTTGTCTTTCATCAAAATCACACATCTTCTTTATAGCTCCACAAGTGCAAACAAGTAATTCACATAAAGAACTCATTTCATTCCAAAGTTTCTTCAATTTAATATAATATACAGCGACAGAGTCATTACCTTGTTGTAAGTCAGAAATCTCTTTTTGAATCTGAAAGATTAATGGACTATCACTCTGACCAAACCTCTCATTCAATTCGTGCCAAAGTTGTTATGCTAATTCTACATAGAGAAAAGCATCAGCCAGTTCAGGAATCATACTATTAAGAATCTAGCTCATCACCATGTGATCTACTCGTAACCATTGTTGAAGTGAATTGGAATTGCTGGAATTATCTTCAGGTTTCTGACATGTGCTAGTGATGAATCCTAGCTTAGTTTTAGCTTTAAGAGCAATCTGTATTGCTCTGCTCCAACTTTGAAAACCACTTCCATCAAAACAACCATTAATAAGCTTCAGACCTGGTTGATCCGAACTGAAGAGACACAAAGGATCACCATTATAGCTCACGAATTGATTAGTTTCTGTAGACATTGTCAAATAAATGACGTGAGAAGAATCAAGCAAAATTGTAGTAAAAAAACAATTAAGGACGTAATTCGATTGATGAAGAACAAGTCATACAATCGAAAGAAGAAACTGAGAATTTAGAGTTTCTCAAAAGTAATTGCTTAGGATTTCAATCCTTTGACTGTGATACCATGTGAAAATATGAGCTGAAGAATCAAGAATATGATATTTAGAAGAAGATGATGATGATTCTTCAATTTTTATTCAGCTCTTAAAAATCTCACCACATATGTACATCGAAAGGCTATATATAATGCTATCTTTGTACAACAAAACAACCTAATATTTACAGACGGCTTAATAACAAACTTCTGTAACAAATTCTAACAACTTTTGTAACTAATCATTGCTGAAGTGGAGACAGCTGTAATTGACAACTTGCTATCTTGCTGTCTGCATCCTCTCCACATGAAGGAAGTGAAATGAACACAACCCAATAAATATGAAAAACACATGCGAGGGTCATCTAGCAACTGGGACGATTCGGATTTTTCAAACATGTTATAGGGGGATTACAGAGTGACTTGAGCAAAATTCACAATCCTAGACTTGATAGAAGTTTTCACCTACTGTTTAAGGCCTTACCGGGGAATCCATCAACGCAAGTTGTCTCATCAGTCAATGCAGCACCAACCCAGGTCTCAATGTTAATGATATGCCACTAAAAGTCTTGACCTTTGGAACTACTACGCATGCTCTTGAGCTCTTTGATGGACTTGCATTAAACAACCACATCTAACAATTGGTTTTCCAGAATGACGAGAAGAAGAACTATAAGAATATAAACAAAAGGGAGAAGAATAAGGTCCAATTAAGCATCATCAATGAAGGCAGGTAGCAAAATCAAAGGAAAGAGGGGCATCGGCTTGGCTTAGGCAAGAGCAAAGCCAAGGCCCTTGGGTTTTATTAAAACGTCGACGTTTTAATTGTGGAACAGAATACGAACAACGTTCGTGGAACAGGTGATCTGATGTCGTTCTTTTGTCCGTGCTCGTGTTTCAGTCTCTTTGTCTCCTCACCCTTGGTGTCGCATGGTTGCTTCTTTGTGTCTTAATTGATCTCTTTCTTCTATGTTGCCTGGTCTATTTTCGGTAATACACTTACTGCTTCATTTTGAAACTTATTGAATTAATTGAGATACTACCATATATCAAATGAGATTGATTGCTTATTAGTTTTCAAATTATTAATCATGTTTTTTAGTTCACTGCATAAAGCTTAGAGTTTTATTACTATGATTAAGATATCGAAGCCTTAACAAATGGGTTCTATTGTCCATGTAGGAAGTTATATTAATTCTAGTTTTTTGTATTGTGTATTCTGATATTCTTAACACAGGCTGGAATAAACAATGAAACATGCAGAATATAAGTTTGATAAGACTATATAAATCCATCAGCACTTTGATAGAGACACATGTTGAATGACCTGACATAAAACTAATTTCCAAAGAAAATAATCAACCAACTTCAAAAATACTTTGTTATTTTTTATCTTTCTTTATATTGTGAATTCTTTTTTGTTATCTTAAAATCCTTTTATACCTCGTGATTGAAAGGACTCATCCTCGAGTTTTCCTTTCGAAAACCGAGTAAAGCCTTTTCGGTGACCCACGGTAGCCCTCCAATCGATATCTAACTCAATCGAAAGGTTCCCGCAATGCCAAGTCATTCAACTATTAAAAAACTTTTATACTTTAAAAGATAAAAGTGCAGAAAATAGTGATAATTTCTTTTTTTCAATCATTTTATTAAAATTTCAGTAGCATAACAACTGCCTTTCTAAGATCCCTAAATTTTAAAAACCTGCATAACACATTTTAAAATACTTCTAGTATTTCATATAGCATCTCAACTTCTGGAATGGGACCTCAAGTCCACAACATAAGCAATCACAAACAGATAATTGTAATCATTTTTAAAAGGTCTTTAAAGATCAAAGCCTTCATAGTTCATTAAGTAAAAATATTTACAATTCCACTAATATTCATAACGTCACTATTTTGAACTCTTTCTAAAATAATTTAAAGCATATCTACAAGCAACTAAGCCAATTTCAAGCAAACAAATACATAAGAAAGATAAAACAAGCACAGCAGCACTCGATGATACAACAAATCCTATGGCGGAGTCTCAATTACTGTAGCACTTGTACGTATACCTACGGTGGTTTGTTTAAAAACATAAAAATAAGGGTGAGCTAAACGAGCTCAGTGATTGTAATCAGTTTATAAGAAAATTGAATTTTTCATAACAACATAACTGTAACATTCCATACAATCATAAAACTCATGGTAAAATACTTGTCATAATAATTCATTCATTTATCATTACAATTGGTACTCAAATAACATTTCGTAAAACAAAATTTCAATTTTTCTGAAATATTATTTGGAAAGGCTTTTCCAAAATTAAACTCATCATACAAAAGTTTCCATTTTCCTTTTCTCTTTTTCCTTAACCTATAAACAGTGGTGGCAATAAGTTTTTTGAAAAATTTTATACTGAAAATAAGTTAACCACTAGAATTGGTACTATATGGTATCTCTCAAATAAATTTTAAAATAAATAGTGGCAGTGTTATTACTGTCATGAATTTTCTTACTCAATATAGCCCACCACTAACTTCTTTACCGTATGGTACATTAGGCCTAAAGTCACAGAGCTAGTTCTACATCGCTTACCCGCGACCAGTTAATCATTAGTTACGGAGCTGGTTCTACATTGCTTACCTGCAACAGGTTAACCGTTATAGACCGATAGTTACGGAGTTGGTTCTGCATCGCTTACCGGTAACAAGTCACAGAGCTGATTCTACATCACTTACCCATGACTGGTTAACCACTATTTACGGAGCTAGTTCTACATCGCTTACCCGTAATAGGTTAACTACCATAAATATACCAGTATAATAACATGTATAAAGCATAGCGGTGTACCATAGGCAAAAGCAACTCTTCCATTTACGACTCATCTTATTTTCTAAATCAAGTATATGAGGATTCATAATTGAATTATTTCAATGTAACTCCTAATCATATAAATTTTAACTTTCAAATTAAAACTCATATATTACCAAAGCATACACTTATGCTAGCAATATTCACTTGTAAAAATATCATTTACATAAAACTCAGCATAAATATTCATTTCATGATCAAATGAAAACCATTTGCACAAATTCAATTTAAAGAACACTCATATGTCATTAATTCTTTTGCAAAGAATTTAGTCATATAAAACAATTAAATACACTCACTATTTTACTAACTTATCTCCAAGCACACCCACGTGTTCGGTGTCTCTCCTTTATCTACATAAAGCGCATTTTGCTTAGGCATTTATTTCTAAATTAGGAAATAAGGCATTAAAACTATAAATTCGGTTTAACCGAATTCAAGATTAGTATTTAATCGCATAACACATATGCTAATCGTATTTTCTCTTACTTCTGTAAGCTAACTTATTGTTCTCCGTTTCCAAATCTCACTTCGAGAGTACTTAAATACCATATTTTACCCATTTTAACTTATCAATTTCTTCAAAACACTATCTCACCCTATTTAATTCACCATATCATGATCATGCATGATGAGTCACAGTTATGACCCTTGTCCAAAATTCATACCTCTACTTTTTCCTTAATTTTCACATAACAAACATTCAAATTATGTTTATTTCCCTATGTCTCTAGTTTCCATATCATCAAAAATCATGCCATTTCAACTTTTAAATCATGAAACATGTACCAAATATCAGAAGCTGCTTCAACAAAGGGACGGTATCAAGTTACCATTTTCAATCCCAATTTCCAATGTCATTCATCCATAATTAAGTCTAGGTTTCTTCTAGAGTGTTTTAGTTCTATGTCTTAAGTTTTATCTTCAATTTGAATCAAACAATTTTTAGGTCTGTAGGTCAAGTTATGGCCAAAAAATGGAACTGGTTTAAATTAACCTAAGACAGAATTCCACTACACATTCCTCTCTTGTCACATTCAACCAATTCAATGCAAAGAAACATCAAAGTAATACCAAGACACCATTGATCTTAAACACATCCATCTCACTTAAGAAAACCCATAAAAATTAGAAATTTAAGCTAGAAAACTTACCACTTTTTCCTCCAATCTTTTGGGTATTTGATGAATACTTTAAGATTCATCCAAATCACCATCAAATTCCATCAAAAATGACTACACTCTTTTTCCTCTCTCCTTAGCCGATGTTCACCCTTGGCTTCTCTTCTTTTCCCTTTCCTTTTTGGTCTCTCACGTTACTCTCCCATCACTCTCGCATTTATGTTAAAAGAATGAAGCAAAATGTTGCTTTTATACTCATTTAATGGATTACACATGTCAACTTCTTATTTGTCAACACTAATGACTCACCACACACGTCATTTTCTCATTGCTCATCTCTAATGATTCATCAATCAACTAATATCATGTAAAAAGACTAAATTGCCCTTAATGAGTACAAAAAGACCAAATTGCCCTTTAATGCATTTAATTCACAAATTAACCGAATTAAATCCCGAAATTACTCAACAATCGTCTTATCATCAAATTGTCCATGAAATACTCTAATTAGGATCAATACTTATTGATTGGATGTTTTTCAAAAATTTGAATGGGTTTAAAATCATCAATACCCATTATTTTCCAAAAAGGGCATTTTAGTCCAATAATCTTGAATTACCCGAATTCTATTCAAACAATCTCTGTTTTGACCCGTTTTAATTCCTATTGACTTCAATCCTAACTTCAGAGTTTTCATCATATTTTGAAATTATTTGGTAACTTTTTGATTGCCTGGAAGAATTTTCAGATTGAATATGGAAATCACCAAATGTCACCGAAATCATCCAAATTTCATTCAAAAGTGTCACCTAAATCTCCAAAGCACATTTCCGGGCTTTTAAAGCTTGTTCGGACTCATTTTGTAGCTTTTCAAAGTTTTCGAAAATTTTCCAAGAAATTTCCGATCAAGTCCAAAATCATCTTTAGTTTATCTGTGATCTCCGGTATAACCTCAATTATACATTTAAATGCTTAAATTACTCTAGTACACCATAAATAGAGCATACTTTATAAAATGTATGTGCAGTACACAGTACAATAATCTAACTAGGATATTACAATGATTACGTTTTTACTACAATCAATTATTTGCTTTAGTTTAGACCTCATTTCAACACTTTTAGTATCTTAGTAACCTAGAATTTCATTTTTTTTAATTCTTTCAAGGCCCATTTATATCATTGATAAGAAGCTAGGACAAATTATAGGAGAATTCTTTTCTGGAACACCTGAATTCTAAGTTGACAACAACAACTATAGATGTACTCTTACTATGTTCGTTGTCATGGAGAAATTAAGAGATTAATTGTCTATTTTACTTTCTTAAATATATTTGAGCGTGCAATAAGATTGGTCTGATGTAGGTTTATGTTAGATCTTATTAGGATTGAGTTAGTTCATGATTGATATGATCCTATGAATTATTTACAATTTTCAAAATAATTAATTTTAGGAAAATGGTGGATCCTTAGTTCAATTCTTCACAAATTACGGTCTTCAATTTTTAAAGCAATGAAAGCTAGATAGAGAAGGTAGAAAGTGTGAGCAATCATCAGCTTATTCATGTAGGACTATTGGCAAATTATAGCAGTTGTGTTTTGAAATGCAATAGTAACATGAAAAGTGAGTAAGGTCAATTTATGAACGGTTTCTCCACAATCACACTTGGTAAGGACGAAGCTGTAAGATTCTTTGCAATGATTGTTTTCATCCTCTTTCTTAATCTTATAACGAAAATAGATGTCCAACTAATTGTTAATTGTGTCAATAATCCTTTAAAAATGATTCAAAATTTAGCTATATCTTTCTAGAGTGTAAGATTATGTTGTTGTTTTCAGATATTAATTTCAATGCATATTTTGTTACAAAAGTAAGCAAATAAGGTTATTCACTTTTTGTTTCTAAATTATTTGACTACTTATTCTATAATTGAGCTTTTAACATAATATCTTCATAAAACTTGAACTAAAATTTAATTAGTTCAAGATCATTAAAAATGCTTGTTTGAAAATAATATGAACAAAAATTAAAATTTAGCTCAAATGAGAATTCTGGAAACCAGCCCGGGTGCCATAGTAACAAGATGTTATACAACCAACTCAAGGTTTGTTTTTGGTCACTTTTGCACTGTTCTCTGTCAATTGGAGTTCATTTTCATCTCTTAGAGACTACATTTTGTGGTTTCAACATGCAGCGAAACCACATTTTCATCTCTTAGAGACTACATTTTGTGGTTTCAACATGCAGCAAAACCATTTTTTCTGTTGGCTGGACCCAATGTGATTAAATCTGAGGATCACATCATCAGAATGGCCAAGCACATCAAGGCTATCACTACCAATTATGCTCCTTTTTGCCCTTTTGTAGTGAGCGTTTACTTTGGTTCATCTAATGGAATTAATGAATTGGAAGCAAGGGATAGTTATCATTTCGGTTAAATGGGGTACTGTTGACGTTTTATTTTTTAAAAAACCATTCATGTATTGCATGGTTTTCAGGTTTCAATTTTATTTGGCAGTGATAGCCTTGACATGCATGGCCATTCTGAAAATATAAAGGTTTAAACAAATTTTAGAAGTCGGAAAAAATTGAGATTACTTATAAATTATAATTACAAAATTAATACTACATTAACAAGTGAATTACATAATCGATTATATAGTAAAACATATGTGAGCTTTATTTACTATACAATTTTTCTATTTTAATTACATTTTGCATGAAATAGTAAAAGTTGTAATTAGAACTGTAAAAATTGACTTAGATCATAGGAATTGATGGGTTAAGGTTAAGAAATTAAAATTTTGAATTTTAAGATTAAACTTGAATTTAAAAAATTTATCAGTTGGATTTGAGTTATAAGAAATAAAAAATAATACAAATTAATATTTATAAATATCTTAAATTTTAGTCAACCTACAATTGCCATCTAATAATTTTTCATTTAAATAATTACTTTGAAAGATAATAAAATATAAAAGTTATTTTGATAAGTGTTTATATTTTTAATTATTTATTTTATTTAAATTATTTGGTTATAGTAAAAATGATAATTCTTTATCAAGTGATGAAAATATAGAAGAATAATAGCTTAGTTAATGTTTAAATAAATATTTTATCATTTAAAATTTATCATAATTATATATATATATATTTATTTATTTATTTGATTTTATTTTTATTGTGAAATTTTCAAGAAATTATTACTTTTTGTCTTATAACATGCTTACAGTTATTTTTATTTGACAAATGATTAAATATCTTTTATTCAAATTTAATAGGATTTCATATACTAATACATAAACTAATGTTAATAGAAAAACTGTCTACCAAGTATGTTCCTTTTGCCCTTTTGAAGCGAGCGTTTTGATAGGTGTAAATTATACTATGTTTTGCTAGGCATTTAAGTGTGTTTTTTAAGTATATATTAGATGATTATCATGTGTGTAGGCTTAGAATTATGTTATTGTTAATGTTTATATGCATTCTTTGTTTGGTTTAGAGCAAGAATTGGATCTTAATTTCATATTTTATGAGGTGTTTGATGTGTTTGTTGGTGATGGAAACCAGGAAATTGAATAATGAAGAAGATGGAGGCTGAACAAAGCAGTGCATGATTGTGACTTACTTGTCACAATCATGACAGAGGAAAATTTCCATATGCACGATCGTGACAGCACTTTCCAGGCGTGACTTATTTCATATCTTTTAGGATTTAGGGGTATTTTTGGAACCGAATGAATTGGAAATATCCCTAGAAACAACCCTAGGACCTTAAGCTACTATTAAGAATGTGAAACACTTTTAGAAAAATGCAGCAGCCACACACCAAATTGAATCAAAGTGGAGAGATCAAGAACAACATCAGAAAATTCCAACTTTCCAGATCAAGAGGCAATTAGAGTTTTAATTCTTTTTCCCTTGTTTTTTCATTAGTATTGATATGCAATTGGAGTTCTAAGATGTTAAACATGTTTATGAAGTTATAAAATTCACATTAGGACTTATTTTGAATTTATTTTGCGATTTAATTTATTGTTGATTTCAATACATATTCTAGTGTTTGTGATAATTGTGTATGCTCATACTTTGACAACAAATCAAGAGAGTGAGTCAAAAGTAATTAGATTAGATTGCACAATAAGATTTGGTAGTTTAATAAGTCACACAATTATCAAATCAACTATTATTCAAAGAGAGATCTTATTTGAGAACTTGATTATTTAATAGATAGCTTCAAATCTAATTAAAAACATTAGGAATGTTTTGTGAATCGAGAGATTGTAAATTTGGAAATTTCGAATTCAATTTAGGTTAATTGATTAGGTTTTGAGAGAGTAATCAATACCTTAGGAAATCTAGGATCAAACACATAAATTGAATTAACAAGATTAAGGGAACAAAATAGGAAAAGAATAGTTCTTAGGTATTCAATCTTGATCAATCTCAATTTTATTGGCAGCTCAACTATTTTATTGTTTATTTGTTTCATTTTATTATTCATTTTAATTTCTATTATTTATTTTTATTCAATTCAATTTTTTGTTACATTAGACATTGGGTTCAAATTGTTAGCTATTGCATAATCCTCGTGGGATCAACACCTTTAGATACTACAATATATGATCTATATATTTGCCAGTATTGAGAGTTTTATTAGATATAAAACTTGCTCAACAAGTTTTTGGCATGGTTGTCAGGGATTTTAACATTAGGACGATTTGAATTCCTTTGATTTGAGGAATTGTTACCCTTTCTTATGTGATTGAGGTACCCAATCCCAAGAATTAAAAAAGAAGAAGAATAAGAAAGTTTGGACGTTAAGTAAAAGACACATCAATCAAGAATTCACAAGGCATGAATGAGGAATCTAAAGAACTAAACACAAAAAGGGATAGAAAGAAAGATGGCAAGGAAATTAAATCATATAGAGCAAAGGACCTTATGGACTTTATAAAGCCAGGGTTCAATGCCTATCATCAAGGAATTACACGACCAACAATGCAAGCGACACACGATTTGTTTGAAGAGATTGCAAACAATAGTTGTCTTCAGACATCAGAATGAAGTAAACAACAGTAAACCTTCCCAAATCCAGAAGGAAAGATTGCGATAGATTCATTGACAGCATTAAGAGGAGCCATGTTTGGTTATAGTAAGTTAATATCTCTAAAGTCTTATGTTATATTATGATTTTTTGCTTTTTTATTCACCATTTGGTAGAATATTTTAAGCCGAGAAATGTTTTTGCTTTCTATGAAAATTTAGTAAAGATGGAAACTAGGATTCTGCCAGTTAAGAAATTATTGTACTATTTTAGAAATGGATAATTACATACAATGTCCTTTTTTGAATACCCTCATCTGGTTTGAATTTACTCGAGAAATTACCAATTCTTTGACAATTTTCCATCAACTTCATTAAGATTAAACAATTATCCATTTGAACAAAAAAATATATCAAATCAATTTGACCTTTGACTTTGAGATTAATTCCTATGATTCAAGGATGAGTGATTAAACCATACTTTGAATGGACTTGCAGGTACTGTCTCATTTGTTTTCTTTACCTTCCCTGTCAATGTCTACCTTGTGTTGTGTATATATATGAGGTGTATGGTTCACAATTGCATTATGATTGGAGTTCACAATAAAATTATGATCTTTGTAAAGTCTTTTAAAGCTATATTGATATGACTTTCATTTAAGTCAACATTGTTTTGCTATTTATTTTACATCATAAACACTAGTTAGGACTTGTGCAGGCATATGGTTTTTCTGAGCTATTGATATTCACTTCGAATTCAAATATGATTTTAACTCTAATGATTATGGTTTAAATATTTCTAGTCAACTTTTCACATTTTAATTTCAATTGAACTGTAATTGATATCCTAAGAGCAAACGGTGAATGCATTGTATAAAAGTATTTTTCAAATCAGTGATATATTTTATGTCTAGTTTGAACTGATTTTATCTTTGGGTCTTGGTCTGCAGATGATTTGATTGTCAATCCACATATTTTAGAATGGATGAGGGAAGCAAATTGTTCAGTTGTAAGTAAAATAACTGCTTATGTTATGATTTTATTTCTACTATGCTGAATTGGTTGTCCCTTACTTTGAACTCAAATTCCTGAGAAATAAAGACCATAAAGATAATGCTTGATTCTGATAAATTGGAAACTCATTCATCCAGATATCACTTTAAAAAGATAATATTTTAATATTTCTGAACATTTAAAATGCAATATTGATATCTTTACAATATATTCTACAAGAGAAAAGAACTCATCAAATTTGACCCTTTTGCAGTTCAATGAGGTTATCTTCTTTGGTTTCTTTAGAATTAGATTCTTAACTGAATAAGAGAAAAGAACATATAGTAATGAATAAATGCACTATAATTGTAACATGTTCCTATGCCTTCTAAAATGATCTCTAGAGGACTATGCTCCAGCTTTCAAAATTTGATCCACATCAACTAAATACTTTTTAAAAAATTTCTATTTGCTTCATATTCCTATAATCTAGTTAGTGAAATCTGGGAGACCTTAATAGTGCTTTAAATGTTTCAATGTAGGTGGCTGATGTTACACATTCACTATAGCAGCCTATTAGAAAAAAGGTGTTGTTTATGTTGAATTGTATGCTTTCTAACTAGATAATGATCCACTATTATTTCTTTTGAGTAATAAGATTTTCATGATATAATTTAGCCTATAAAATGGAATTATATATTGATAATAATTCCCATTGAGCTTTTGGCTTCTTTCATACTCTTCTTTTCTTAACTACACTTTCCCGTAGCTCGATTAAGGAGGCGTTGCTAGTGGAGGTTTTCGCGAGTTAACACCATGCATTACAAGGACAACAGCTACAGTTGGGGTAGACATAATTTTCATGGAGGTATATTATAACCCTCATCACTTAGTTGGGGCATTGACTCATAAGCTAATAAACATTAAGTTGCATGTTAACTCTTCTAAAGTTGGTGAAATTTTTTTGGTTATCGACAGTGATTCATGCTTAACAGAAATATCATAGTGAACAAAAAATGTGTATGTTCATGGTTTTTTCAATGTTATATAGTCGTTGCTTCTTAGGGATCTTTTATTACTTTTTTTTTCTTCCTGTCCAAATGTATATTTTAAGAGCTTCTTTTGGTTGCTTAGGTACATGATAATCTTTTAAATGCCCTAGTGAATGGTCCAACATAATAGGTGAGTCATTTAGGTGTGACAAGAAGTTGAAAAAATTATCTGCTTATGAATAGTTAAATTTAGATGTTAATTTCCATTTTAGCTTTGTGCCATCTAGAGGAACAACTGGAAGAGCTCATGGTAATAGTTGTAAGTTGTGGAATCAGTGTATATATATGAAATATATGACTTGAATGAATAGCATATTGTTTGGCATTTTTGGAAATAATGATGATAATTTGTAAAGGGTGAGCAAGGGAAAGAAACGTATGAATATTGATATATCTCCATTTCGTGATTAGAAAGTGAATCCTTATTTTCAAGGGATAATAATGAATTTAAGATATTCATTGTTATGCTCTATACATCCTATTAGAGTATCTCATATTGACTAAACATGAAAATATTAAAGGGTTTATAAGTAGTAAGGGCCAACTAATGGTTGACCGAAGCCCAATTCTTGTTAATGGGCTCTACACTCTACCCATATTAAAATTTCTAATACATCCCTTGGTTTTTTTTTCTGCTATTATTAAAAGCATTTATTGTAATTATGAACAAGTTAAACCTTGTTTCAGATGAAGAAGCAAGCATATGGTTCTGGTAGCAGGCAGTTGAATGTGTAGTAATTGTGGTTTATGAGCAGCCTACAGTGGAGAGTGCTCTTTATTTGTGAAATAGAAAGATGCATCCAATGTGTTTTAATTCAATAAAATCATTTGTTAAGGGCAAGGATGGTGTATGTTTTTATCACTTTTCTCTCTTCATCAATATACACTACATATAAGAAAAGAAGACCCTTTTCTTTCTTTTGGCTCTTCCTCACCACATCCCACATGTTTTCTTTCTAATTTTTTCCCTGCATTACCTTTTTCCCTTCATCTCTTATAAATCAAACCCAATCCATATCCTTTTTAATCCTTAAAAACTTCAAACTTGTGGCATTTTTGGGTTTAGAAACCTTGTCAACCTAATAAGAGAAACATAGGACGAAGTTATGATCTGAGAGCACTCTTTTATACCCTTTTTATAGATTAAGAAGTACAATTCTGAGATGGGTCGTGTATTCACAATCAGGCTCATAGTTGCTTAGTACTCCTCGAATATCAGGGTGTTGTTATTGAACAAGTATTTACTTGGCAACTATGGGTTCAAGTACCCTTTTTTTTTTACTTTGTGTCACATGTTGGCCTATTCAATATTGAGTTATGTTGGCATTGCCAGTCTCAAGATTGTGCCTTTATAAGCCCCAAGGTCCCGATTGTAGTCCCCTAAGATTTCTACACTTAGGATTATATTTTACAGTTTGGTTGTGATCGACAATATGTCGCTTAAGTATCTTCTGGTGTCCTTTAACCAAGCTGTTGGAGCCACCATGCCTTTTTTCACAGCAATTTTTGCTTATTTGATGACAATGAAAAGGGAGGGTTGGCTCATCTTTGTCACGCTAATTCCTGCTTTCAGTGGTGCTATCATTACTAGTAGGGTAAATTCTCCTTTTATCTTCTTTTTCTTTATTTTGCATTATCAGTTTCCTTATTTTTCTTATTCAAATTTTAGGAAGTTTTGTGTAGATTCTTGTATATGATTTGGTTGTTTCTTGAGTTTGGACGTTTTTACATATTTTTTAGAGGAAAATTTTGGAACTTATTACTCGTTTCATTGTCATTGAGTTCATGTACGTGTAGCATTCAGACCGTTGAGTTGTTGAGTTATTAAGTTCATGTTTTATTGTCATTGAGTTCATGTTTCATTGTCATTGAGTTCAT
>JAOQMM010000008.1:18855778-18869526 GCA_027563515.1 Erythroxylum platyclados | reverse complement strand
TGCAAGCTATGGTCCTGGAAATGCACCAGTTTACTTGAATGTTTATGACTTGACGACCATGAATGGCTACTTTTATTGGGCAGGAGTTGGTATCTTTCACTCTGGTGTGGAAGGTAAGGCTTAAGAATGTTTAATCAATGGATTGGCTATGAGTTTTTAAATTGGATTTCCACATTGATTCCATATTTAAGTGATTCTGAAAATCTCCACTCCTTCCTGAAGTTCATGGTGTGGAGTATGCATTTGGAGCTCACGACTACCCAACAAGCGGTGTTTTCGAGGTTGAACCTCGCCATTGTCCTGGTTTCAAGTTCAGGAAGTCTATATTCATTGGCACCACATGCTTGGATCCTACTCAGGTGAGGGAGTTCATGGAACGGCATGCAGCAAGCTATCATGGTGATACGTATCACTTGATTGTAAAGAATTGCAACCATTTCTGCAAGGACATGTGTTACAAGCTGACTGGAAAACCGATCCCAAAATGGGTGAACCGTCTTGCCAGGATAGGTACTTACCCTCATATTCCTACACATTTACTGCTGAAGAATGAATAGGTTCATTCATCAAATTTTCATGAAATGATGAATAGGTTCAGTCTGCAACTGCATACTTCCCAAATCCCTCAAGATATCTGCGGTAGAGCATGACCCTGGTGGCCAACCTATTGACAGTGAGAAGAGAAGGCTAACAAGTGCATTTAATTGCCTATCGTCAATCTCAATGCGACAGAAGCAGCTATCAACATCTTCCATGTTTCTTCAATCACCATTGAGAGGCTGCCTGCCGTGGGAACTGCCGAGGTCCATAAGTGGTTCCTTCAAGGAAAGATGAGAAAAACCTTCTAGCTTGAAGGGGTTGTTTAGCATCTAAGAAGATTCTGTGAGTGGTTAAAACAAACAGCGACCAATTGTAAAACTAGTCTGTTTTGAGAAAGCGACTATTGATGTGCAACTTCTTGAAGATATCAAGGAATTTCTTCAAGTTGTTTTCATCCTTCCTCTTTTTCGAACTCTAAAGGTATGAAATGAGTGGAACATAAGGTTTGATAGAGGATTCTAGCTTTAGCTTGAGATTGGCTCCAATTTGCTTCTATTCACTTGGTCTTTTTTCTCTAAGTTTTTCCGAATTTTACACTTTCTATCTTTGAGCAGCTTTAACATCAAAATTTTTTCCATTCCTAAGTGTGATGGCTAACACATGATCTCTAATTTTCACCTTAGTATTACTAGGAACCTTTCATTAACATCTTTCACTCACTACTTTGGCTAACTGGTTCATTTATACATCTAAGTTATAAATGGATGTATAATTAGAAAGCACCACCTTTTAATTCTTTCAACTTGAGATTCAAGTTTCCCCAAGTTATCTAATTTTTCACTAATGGAAGATATGTATGTTTGAGTATCTCTTCCATCCCTTTGTTTTATAATGGTCGTGGCTATTGAAACTAAGGTTGTTACCAAAAACTAGGCGATCCTATAGATCCTTTCACTCTAGCTCTTTGCTCCTTTCTCCTTTCACGAGGAATTTGGGTAATCCTTTATCCCAAATTGTAAATAGTAGAGAAGGAGTCATTTTTGACAGCTTGTTTTCCTTTATGTCTCGATTCAAAAAAAAATTTATCTAGTATGAAAGATCAACTACTTGTGATACCGGGTTTGAAGATGATTGAACCTCATAAATAGAAGCTTTTGACTTTCTCTTTATAACCATAATTGACAACTTTTCAGCCAAGGTTTTGATAATCTCATTAACCTCTTTAAAACTTTTCACAGAAATTGTCCCTCTTATCATGGTGTCAACCAAGGTCTGACATGTGAGTATAAGGCGTTTATGAAGAATTAACTAGATGTAAAGAGTATTAATGTTGTGGGTATTGGCTAAGTAAAACTTTGTATTATTCTGAAGCTTTGTTAAACTCTTCCCCCACTTTTATACAAAATTTTGAATTTGTATCCTTAGTTGATGGTCTTATGTGAAGAAAAAATTTGAAGCATAATAGTGTTATAAACTTGACCCTGCTCCTAAAAAAATCCACCTTAATCGATAGCTACTAGGATTTTATGGAAATGATGGTATCTTTACTAGGTGATCCAATAAATATCGATAACAACTGGGGATGGGCTTTAACTTATAATTTCTTACCCTTTGAATTAACATGATTGAGGGAATTATAGTAATCACTTTCATCTATATGTCTCCCATTATGAATCCTTTATGGATATAAGTCTTTTATGCCAATTAAAACATTGCTTTGATTTAAAACCATCTCTTCTCTTCTTGTGGTTTTGTTCTGTTTAATAGTTTGCCCAATTTTAGAGTCAAATTGAAGTAGGTTGTCTAAGTTTTCACTTCTAAATCTCCTATCTTGTATCAACCACTTGAAACAAATAGTGGAAGATAGTATTGAAAATAAAATTAGAATTAACAAACTAGTAGTTTAATAGTCTTTGATAATAACATCAAAATCTTGATCAAGGGCAAATAACCGAATGTACGGAGTATTCCAGATTATCGATACCCTAAGGACTATAATTACTAAATTTACTAACCCTAGCATCATATTGAATTAAAGTAAACAAATCTAGGAAAAGTAACAAAATTATTAAACTAACAAAAATAAGATGATTAACTATTAAGAAGAAATCAAGATAATAAAATGCAAGGTTTTAAGGCTCCCTTATGAAGAATCTCCATTATCAAGCAAGACTATTTTTCATGGTTGAAACAAAAATTAAGGTATTTATTCCCTCTTTTGAGGCACATAGGTATATATAATTAAGGTATTACCACCTCCTACATGCATAATTAACCTTAATAAAACTTATTAAAAATAGTTAATCTATTTTTTCATTACAGTCTAGGATATATCTTCCTTTAAATATGGAATTTTTATTTTCTTAGTGCATAAATTATATTTCTCCTTTTAGTTCATACAATTTATAAGATTGAATCTATGATATCCAGACATAAATTTGATAATCAAGATCAAAAAGAATAAAGTCAAACCAATCAATAACTAATCATATATTAATAATTGAAATATCCTATATAAATTACACCCCTAACCCCTCTAGAGATGTAGTTACTAAACATAATAAAATTCAAATAATAATAAACAATCTTATTATAAAATAAATTAAAGGAGAAAGAACTAGAAGAAATGTTACCAATTGCTTCCAGGTGGAGATTAATCTTCCTCCAATCTTGCTCCTAAGCTCTCTTTAATGCTAAGAAGACCTAAAACAAGAATTTAGTGAAAGTAGTTGCCAAAAGCTCCCCTTAATTAACCCAAATTATGTTATTTATAGTCTATAATTACATATGAGAGTCCCAAGTTTAGTGAAATTAGGTTTTTGCACATCCTCAAATTCTACATCATAAGTTTGATCTTTGTCCAACTCTCATACCAATGCTAGCTAGCTTTTGGAATTTTATAGGTAGAAACACTTAAGAGTTCGGAAAAGGTCACAAGTAACACATCGACATTGATTCATTACTATTTCTACATTCTCCAATTTTCTCAAATTTTAGACATGTTCAAGCTTGAAGTGATCTTTAATGCCTTTTATAAACTTGTTTTTTTTTTTCATTATATTAACTTCTAAATGACTCTAATTTCTCTTTAATCAGAAAATGATGGAGAAAGTTGCACTCAAATTCAAAATGTTTCTTCCAATTATCACCTGTAACTCAATGAACCAAATATAAAAAGTCATACAATTCACAGAGAACATATTATAAAACTACTAAATGATAAGCTAATTTAGTCCTCATAAACATATAAAATATGGACTTATCATTTGTATATTTTATTAGTGAAGCATTAAGAAGAATGATGGTTCAAACAATTTGGCTACCTTTATAAGGGCCTAGGTGTAAGAAGGAAAATTATCTCTAATGGTTGAGAGTGCTCTTGAGTGTTCTAGAGGCCATATTTAGGTAAAGCCATTAGTAATGGCTTCTACTTTATAATCAATTAGGATGATTTTTGTATTCTATATAATCAAGCATAAGATTATAGAGAGGTCTTATAGAGTGCCAATTATCATGCGAGAAGAAAGCTTTTTTTCCTATTCATATGCTTTCAAAAATTTTATACGAATCTAGTGAACCCAAAGGAATTCTTTGTCCTAGAACAGTTTCCATATACATTTGGTAAGAAGTGATTTGTTCATCAATATAATTAAGTGAATTCTAAGAACTCCCTCTTCTTTTGATAAGCAAATCTTAATCCAATTTATTTTGGCATTAGAGGAATCTAACTTATTACCCATCCATAGAAAGTTTTTTTTTAGCATTCTTTAATTTCTTTAACAATTTTTATGGAGAGAAGGAGATGAGCACTCCAATAGATGTGTAATTCAATTAAAATGAAAAAGATGAGCTGATGACCCCTTGTGAAAGATAAGTTCTTCACATTCCAATTATCAATCCTCCATTCCACCTATTCCAAAAGTGGTAAATACTTTATATATGATAGCCTCTTCATGGTAATTGGAACATCCAAGTATTTCATAGAAGGACTTCCCAATAAAAATCTATGAGCTGAGCTCAAACTAATGTTGTTTATGAACAACATAAAGAAGTGTATAAAATGCATTTATTTTTGTTGATGGTGATCCCTGAAATAATTTTGAAATCTTATAAAGAATTAATAAAACATGAAATTAAAGGGACATTTGCCTTGTAGAATAGAAGAAGATCATTTGCAAAAGACAGATTAAATAAATTTATGGATTTATATTTATGATAGCTCAAAAATGATTTGCTTCAATATTTTTAGACATTAGACGTGTCAAAACTTCCATATAAATTGAAAAAAAATATAAGATGATAGTAGAGCACTTTGGTAAAGCCCTTTAGAACCTTTAAACGAAGAAGTAGATTTACTATTTATAATGATGCTAATTGAACTACTAGTAAAGCATTAGATTAACCAGTTAATAAAGATCTGATCAAAGCCAAAGGCCTTCGTGAATCATTAAGGAATTTCTAACATACCAAGTTAAATTCCTTTTAGAAGTCTATTTTAATTGTCCAATCAGATGAAAGCCAAAGGCCTTAGTGGATCATTAAGGAATTTCTAACTTACTAAGTCAAATTCCTTTTAGAAGTCTATTTTAATTGTACAATTCTTTCTAATAGTAAAAGAGTGGAAATTTTTCAAAAGTCCTTAAGCTAAAAGAATGTTTTTCCTACAGTTTCTTTCTTGAATAAACGCTCCTTGAGATGGATTGATTATTAAGATAATGACATCTTCTAATCTCATGGCAAAAATCTCTTTTATGGTCTTACAATATGAAATTAGCTGAAAATCTATAAGGAAAATTATTTGTCTTGGGAATAAAATAATTAATGAATGCTTAATTATCAAATTATCTTATTGTTTAAAAAAATTCTAATATTATAACATTAACCTCTAGTAGGTGCCTAGACTTCTAAAAGAAGAAAGCATTAAAGTCAACAGGCCCATAAGCTTTATTAGGACCAAGTAAGAATAATGTTGCTTCTGCATTCAAATTAATAAATGGTTTAATAAGGGAATTCATTTTTTGGGAGTGAACAAATGGAGGATGGGATACTGAACAAATTTAAGGTGGACAACACTAGTATTTTCTCCACCCAATAGATTTTAGAAATAGTCAATTGCTAGCCTTTTGATATCATTTCGACTGGTTACAATTCTACCTTGATAATTGGATATTGAGATCATTTCATTAGTGTTCCTTAACGTGTATGAAATATTACATATTTTCTTAAGTATCTTACTTAATTTTAATGTTAAATTACCTTATTTTGATTAGTGTTCCATATATTTTCAAGTAATTGTGCAAATTGGACCTTAAGATGATATTATTCAACAATTGGAGGTAATTCTAAGGAAAAGTATGAAGAGAATTTTAATTCTTGGAGGAACACATTCTAGGGCATACAACAAGTGAAACAATTTGAGTTATGACTATAACGGAGATTGAATGCAAGTTAGAGAAGAAATAACAAGATTCATATTTGAGAGACACAACCATGCTAGAGTTTGTGTATTTATCTTTAAAAAAATAGGAAGATCCACAACTTAGAGACATGCAATAGAGGTCATATCTATTACCTAAAAAAATCACTAAGGCCTATGGTATGGGCCAAAGCCATACCTCAGACCAAGCCTAGGTAAAATAAAATGTATTTAAGTTTAGAAACCTTAAGTTTTATAGGACTTTAGTTATTTTTTTGAGAAAACACATATAAGAAATATCTTTTTCTCTTTAAGCAAACTATGGCTTAGGTAAAAGGGGTAGAACATGGTGCTTGAGAGAGACCTATGTGCTTTTCTTAGTGTTGAAATATTTTATAGGATTTCACAGAAGTTAATATATTTAAAAAAGTGAAAGCAATTATGAAGACATGAGTTCACCAATTGTGAGTAAATGGATATAACTTACAAGAGTGTAGTTTTAAGGTCTAAAAGTCCTTTCGATTAAAAGAGTATAACCAATCTATGTTAATTAAATCATGAAGTCAAAAGTACTACTAGGAGAAGTACTAATCTAAATATAGTGATTAAATCACATATTGTTTTGATCAATTATCTTATCATTTATTTCCTTAGCTATTGTCTAAGTTAGTTCCTTTAGTTTTATTTTATGGTTTTTAATAAAAATAAATAAAATCATCTTTATATTTATTGTTTATAGACTCTTAAAAGTGAGGCTTTCTATCTATATCATTCCTTTATAGGATTTGTCCCCCTACTTACCATTATATTGCTTACTAATGATATATGAACTTTCTTAGTTAGTGAGTGATAGATTTACAATAGGAAAAAAATTTAGTAGCATTAGGCATAAAAGTATAGCTTAATATAACACTCACCATTCTTACGAAAATGAACGAAGTTATGAAAGAATTTAGAATTTCTATCATCATCATTAGGCTAAATTAACCTTGATTTTTGTCATATTATGGAATCATAACACTTAAAGGTTAAAAAATCCTGAAGTCTGTACTTTTCAATTTCTCTAAGTGGGTTATCATCTGGTTGAGTTTGAAGAAGATTCTGTGTGATGTAATCAAGTCTTGCTTTTGAGATTAGTAAAGTGATATTGATAGCCACTTTGGTGTTTAGGATTATCAAATCTTACTTTATCTCCTTTAAGATCCTTATACATTTAACTAATTTATGATCATTGAGTGGAGTTTTCATAACCTTAAGTATTGTATCATTAAATATAATTCAATTTATCAAATAGTTATTAAATTTAAAAGGGGCTAGTGTAGGGTCTCCAGGAAAATCCATAGAGACCCTAATAGAGCAATGATTAGAAATAAATTATTGCTAAAATGTGCCCAAGAGTTCATATGAACATTCAATCATTTTGTATTTACTATAGCTCTATCCAATTTCCTCTTTTAAAGTATATTGCCTAATTGGTTATTATTCCAAGTATAGTAACTACCTTTGTATTTTAGATCAGTATTACCTGATGATAAGATGCAATTTCTCAAATATGAATTTCTTGGATCATATCTTCGTAATGGGGCATAAATTTCATCAATAGGAATTATGTAGTTAAAATTATCAAGCATAAGTTAAGGAAAATCAAATGAAGCACTTATATTGAATATATCTGCCCATAATTGCTTCTTGATTGAAAAGTTGCTAGAAGCATTGATAAAAGTTACCAATAATGAGGACTTTAATTCTAAAATAACTAACTTAAGATGAATGTTGTGATTAGACTGAGAAATAAAAGTAATTGTCAATCTAGAGTTGTCTACCAAAATTCTTATTGTAGTAGTGTTGGATATTGTTCACAATAGGTCAATTTCCATAAACAAAAGCTTAACACTCATTTATTTTATTTAGTTTCCAATAAACCAACAATTACAAATTTATAATTTATAAAAAATTTAACTACTAAATTTTTTTGATGGAAAATTTGATCCCCTCAAATTTCGGGCAATAATAAACATTACAAAGTAGTGGTGAGAGAAAGTTACGATCTCCATTTTCTTTAATTTGATATTAAATTTGTTTTTATAAATTTAGACATAAAGAAGTCGTTGGATATAATGCAAACAATAAGGTAATATGATCAAGATCATAACAAGTTGCTTGCGAAGTACGAAAGCTGATTTTTATAACTTTTAGACTTGATTATTCAAGCAAGACAAGGACTAATTCTACTAGGTGATGAAAATCACTTTTTGTGTTTGTTTAGATTTTTGTTAACTTCATTAGAGGTTAGGAAGAGGTTGGTAGGTTTAATGATGTTCACTATATTACTTGACTTGTAATCCATTAGTTCATCATAATGTCCATTCTTGAAAAGTCTACTATGGCCTTCCAGATATTGGTTACCTATTTTGATTTTGGTTTTCATTGGTCGCTTATTGAGCAAGTTTTACATATAATAAAAGCCGTCAATACACTGCAAGTATACAGATCATATCTTATAGTATATAAGATTATCGTTCCCATGAGAATTATGCAAGAACAAGTTTGAACCTAACTTTGTCTAATGTAACACGGAATTGATTTTTTTAATTAAAATAAATAAAAAAATTGAAACAAATAATAAAACAAAGCAAATACGTAAATAAGAAGTGAGTTGCCAATTAATTTAGGGTTTGATCAATAATGAATGCTTATGACTTATTCTTTCTTTATTTTGTTTCCTTAACTATTATTGATTCAATTATATTTTGATCCTAGATTTACTAATGTATTGATTACTCTCTCTCAAGACCTAATCAATTAACCCTAATTGAATCCTAAAATTCCAGGTTTGCAACCTCTCAATTTATAAAACTTTCCCTAACATTTTCAATTGGATATGAAGTTATCTATTAGATAATTAATTTCTCATACAAGATCTCTCTTCGAATGATTATTAATTAGATAATTGTGGGACTATTAAAATACCAACTCTCGTTGCACAATCTAATCTGACTACTTTCGGCTCACTCTCTCGATTTGTTGTCAAATATAAGCATTCAAAATTATCACAAACACCATAATATGTATTGAATCAATAATAATCAAAGCAACAAAATATATTCAGAAAAATCATAATATGAAATTTAGAAACTCATGAACATGTTAAACATCTTGGAATTTAGATTACATATCAAGATTGATGAAATAACTAAAGGAAAAAAAAACGTTGTCTAGGTTTTGATCTAGAAAGTTGGAATTCCTGGATGTTCTTCTTAATCTCCCACGTTTGATCCACTTTGGTATGTTGGCTGCTAAGATTTTTGGTGTGTTTCAAGTTCTTAAATAATGTATTAAGGTCTTGGGGGTGAAACTAGGGTTTTCCCACTTTGATCGGTTCCAAATGCCCCAAAACCCTAAAACAGATGACAAAGTTTGTGCCTAGGAAGTGTCTATCATGATCGTGACTCTGGGAAGTTTCTCTCTGTCACGATCGTGACATGGGAGTCCTGATCATGACCCTAGAAAATTCTTCTTTGCCACAATCAAGACCCTACCCATGTAACCCCATGCACATCCATCATCCTTATTCTTTAATTATCTGATTTTCAACACTAACAAACACATCAAACACCTAAAGAAACATAAAATTAAGATTGAAATCATGCTTTAAACCACAAAACACTCATCCTATACATATGATAATCATTTAATAAACTCCTAAAAACACACTAAAACAATTATCAAAACATAGTATAGACTATACCTATTAACTCCCCTAAACTTTTGCTTGTCTTCAAGAAAAAACAAAAAAATAAACTCAAACAAATCAAACATAAACACATAAAAATACACTCATGCAATATGTAATAATGAGACAGTGTAATCAAACTTTATGGAATCAATTTAACTACAAACATCAATTATTCAATTGTGCCAACATATTAACCTATATCTTTCATAGTTAAGCACTTTGAATTGAATATACATATTAATCACCACATTAACATCCTATTCATTCACCTATAGAACTTGTGCACATACATTTATAATTAGTAATCAATGAAAAAATGCAACTATCACTAAGTATCCCTTCATGAAAATTTTTGCTATTTTCAAAGATCAGTAGGTTTTATTTATCGAAACACCAATTTTGTTATTTATTTTTTATTTTCTTTAATGTTAACCTAGTCTTTTGACGCAAAGGAAAACACCTTGTCATGAATGTACCCTGGTTACTCAACCAGCCCACCTTTTTTTTATTATTTAGCTGGTTGGAATGTCATTATAGCCTTTTGATGTGAGGACAAATATTTTGTCATGAATGCCTCGGTTACTCAGCTATATCACATTCTTATCTGGCTACCACCTCTATTCTTAACCTAATTTTTAAAAAAAGGGCCAGCGGAATAGTAATTTATTTAACACACATTTTTTTATCACAATCTTAGCCTACCTCATTTCTTTTAGTCAATCATCCTTATGAGAGGCTACTAATGATGCTAGCTCATTAAATTGACTTATAATTATAAATGTATACAACAAATTTCCTAAATTTAATAAAATAAATGTCATATCCTAATTACTATACATATTCAACCATAGATACTTAAACCATAAAATTCACAAGTCAATATGCCTTTCAAATTAAGTGACCATGTTCAAAGCTAAACTACTTTCATAAAATTATTGCCATTGACACATTGACACAATTCACACATAAGCAACATATGTTCACATAATGTCAACCTAATAAAAAAAAACACAATATGATATGCAAAACTCACACTCATGACCTGCTAATGAACAATCCTCCCCACACTTAGACAACATATTGTCCTTAATGTGAGAAAATAAACAACCACTACAAGAATTTGTATTTTTAGTGAAAGCAAAAGTTGTCACTAAAAGCAGTAATATTAGTCACTAATATTAATAGTGTCCAATTTTTGTAGTCGTCACCTCTCGTCACAAATACCTCCGTCACTGATAAAATAGTGACCAAATTAGGAAAATGGTCACAATTATGAAATACTTTTGTGACAAAAGTAACGACACTAAAAACTATGAAATGTGTGACAAAAATATATGGTCACAATAACTTTACATATTTATGACAAATTGATTGTCACAAATAATATAAAGTAGTGACGAATAAAATCGTAACAGTACTTTATTTTATTGTGACAAAAGTACCGACACTAAAAACTATAGAATGTGTAACAACACATATGGTCACAATAACTGTATATATTTATGACAAATTTGTCGACACAAATAATATAAAATAGTGACGAATAAAGTTGTAACAATGCTTCAATTTATTGTGACAACATTGCCACTAAAATAATTAAAAATAGTGACAAAATATTTGTCACTCGTGCCTTTTTTATCAGTGGCTTTTAATTGGTCACTAATATTTTAAGGAAAGAGTGTCGACATTATTTTGTCACAAAAAGGAAAATTTATTCTTACAAAAAATATTGTCACTAATGTGTTTATTATTGTCACATATAAAACTATCAATTCAACAATAAAATTGCATTAGTGGTAAAAGAAATTTGTATCAGTGACCGTATTATCTAACGAATTTTGTCAGAAGTATGAAAGTTATATGTTACAATAATGTTGTCACTACATAAATATTATCTTACAATATATTTATCACTAATCTGTTTGTGTTTGTCACAAATAATATTATTAAATCTAACAATATAATTGTTTAATCGATAAAAAATGTACAAAATTCTAATTTCCAATATATAAAATTGAAAAATTTAATATCCAAGACAATTATATTTATTACAATTATTCCAAACTACTACATACTAATTTAAGTTAAAATTCTTCAAAGTAAATTTTCCTGGCTATTCTTCAAGATGAAGTTCACTATTGATTTGTTTCCTGCAAAATAAATCAAAAATAGAATCAATTAATTAGTTTATAAAATATTAAGCTATAAATTTAGTACTAACATTTTATAATAATATAATGAAAATGATAAGAAGTAATACTAACCATTGCTGCATCAATAAAAGGGTTCATATATGTTGATCCTGGAGTTGGACTATAAAGACGTTGAGTAGACATCGCAACGAGCATGAAGTTTAGCAACTCCTGATGTAGGATATATGTGTTTGAACTTGGGATGAAAAAAATAATGCAATTTAGGAGAATAGAGGGCATAAACCATATTTGAAGAGCATGATAAAAACTCTATGATATGTACCTTACATCTACTATGCCAATAAAGCTAAGCACACTGTGCATCATAAGATTCTCAATGTTTTGATCTGCACATACAAAATCAAACTTCAGGTACTGCTACGAAAGCCTAAAATCAACTACCCAATTTCTACCTGATTTATGCAATCCCTGCCATTATTTCCACCTTCTGTGAGAACTTACTTGGCTAGGTTTAGCCAGTAAATACAATGTACTCAACAGCGGAAATGAAATCATTAAAGCCATTCTGTTTTTCGGTAAATTGAGTTTGCTTTGTGCCATTCCTTGCACTATTCTCTACCACTGTGAATGCCATCCTTGCTAGGCAAAAAAACCCTTGAAAAGTTCAATCGAGTCAAGTAGAGAATAGAATCTAGGGACAGATGAGCTAAGGAAGAAGCGAACTAAAGATTTACGTAGTCAAATTTAATAGTGGGAGGAGTACTCATGACCTTTTAAACTCCACAAAAGAGTAACATGCATGTAATTTTTTTAAATAACTTAGCCATTTTTTAGTACTCGACAATTTGATTGAAGATTCATCAATTCTGCATATTAAAAAGAGAAAAAATAACATATGAACCTCACAAACGCAAAAGTGAATGAAGTGAAATAAGAAGATCCTATTACCATTGATAATGATCTTCGATCTTCCATGGTATTTGCAGATACCATGGTAAAATCCTACCTCATCCTCGTCCTCTACCTCTCTCTCTGTTCTTCTTAATGATGTCATCAAGAGCCATATCCACAAAAATAGCCATGGTATTTGCAGTAAAGGTCAAATCCTTACGAACAAAAAGGAGGTAAACATGTTGAGAGCAAAGAAAATCAGCCCTGCTAATTAACAAGATTATGTTATACACACCAGATAAGATTTACTGGTTATGGGTCATTCATTCAACCTAATACATATGTGATTAGTTCCTTTTGTACGTCTACCTCTCCTACAAAAGAGAAAATTTGGGGGAAATTAAATCATCTAGGAAACACAGATCCGAAACCACAAAAGCTCTTTCTCATATTAAAAAGAAACGATAGATGCCAAATGAGAAAATAACAAATAAATCCGTAAGAAAACAAAGTCAACACTAATCAATACAAAAATTACGAAAGAAAGCACAAATCGAAGCCGTCAATTGCGAAACTGACACAAAAATCCAAGTTCCTAACAAAACCCTAAACATCCATCGGAACATCTGATAGTGTAGTCGATAGATAAACGGAAAACAGAAATTACCAGGAATAGAATCGAAAAAACTAAACGCAGATCGGGAAGTCGGAGAAATTCAAGAAAGAATAAAAGTAAATGGGGGGACATGATCAATAGGAGGAGGAGAAACGAGGAATAGACTTAAAGATTAAGGAGCGATTGAACTGGAATAATAAAGAAGGGCTTATAGAGGGGAATCGAAAGGGTATGGGTTTATATGAGGTTGTTTACTTGTTTTATAAGGTGGAAACTTCACTATTGATTGTTCGGGTAACTATTAGAAATCATATAAGCTATTGCTACTCGGAAGGTGGGCTATATTTTATTCCGCATTTATTGAAATATTAATTATATATATATATATATATATGA
>JAOQMM010000008.1:18836426-18847204 GCA_027563515.1 Erythroxylum platyclados | reverse complement strand
AATAAATTAAGAGTCCTTTCTATTGACTTTTTTAAAACATATTTCATCTTTTACGCGTCTTTAAATAAATAATAATATAGAAATATAATATTTATTTTATTATTATTTTAAAATTTATGTTAGGTTCAATCGTAGTTTAAATTATTAGATTTATTATTAGTTTATTGTATATTAATAAGAATTATTAATACATTTTTATTTTAATAAAGTATTCTATTTTATACTATATTTTTATTTATTCTTGTAAATTTTAATTCTTATTTATTATATATCAGTTTTATAGCGGTTTAATACCGGTTAAACCTTTAAACCTTAAACCTTTTCTTTGACCAGTTTAATGTCTGGTCTGGTTTTTAAAACATTGCTTCAATACTATCACATGCTCCTTTTAAGTTTATAATAATTGTCACACAACTTTATTTCTTTGTCTTTGATATTGATTTTATATTTTTTAAAATATAAAATAGTATTAAAAGAAATCATTAAGACAATTATGCTTATTATTCTTATATTTAATGAATGATAAGTGTCAACCCCACAAGGACTACAACTATTTATACTAATCATCTTTTTATTATTTAATCTAATAAAATGAGTGATTGATTTAAAAAAGACTAACAAAGCTAAAATAGAAAGTAAGAATCAAAGAAATAATAATAATAAAACAACTAGTAAATAATTTAGATCCAAATAAAGAATCCCCTTTAAACCTTCCTATTCTTGAGTTTATCCTAATTTAATAATTAATATTAGTTTCTTGAACCATTGGGAATTCCAAACTTACAATTATATTCTTTCTCAAGATATATGGCCCTTATCCTTAAGTTGATCGAAAGAAATCTCTTTGTAATCAAAATTCCTAAGAATGCATTAATTCATTTTATGATCTTGATAGATTTGACTATAATTCAAAAAATTTAAATGGTTTTATCTCTAAAATTTCATGCAACTCTTATTATTCATGTTTTGATCTAATCATACATACGATTTTTCATTCCTTATGTATGAAATCTAATGTTGAATTTTCTACATTCGTCACTTTAATTCAACATAATAAGTAAATATGATTAATTCTCAAAGTAACTAGAATCTTTCGTTAAATCAAAGAATCAATCTAAAATAACATGTTCTAGGATTAATCTCATCAAGATTTATATCCCAATTAGTTCATATTCAAACAAAGAAAACCTAAGAGAGAACATACAAAAAAAAAGATCATTTTGGATACTTAAAATCATGATGTTCTTGATGAATCTTGTTGGAATTCTTGCTGTTCTCTAAGGTTGCTTCCTTTTTTATTTGTTCTTGACTCTCCTTTGGTTATCCTTTCATCCCTCGATTGTCCTTGGATCCAAAGCCGCACCTTTTTCTTTTTTCCCTTTTGATTGGTCTTAGTCTTCCTAAATGACTTTCCTCTTTGATTTCCCATGTCTCTCTCATTTTTATCTCTAGAAAACCCTAAAATTTTGATAAACATAGAGCCAACAATGGAACCCAGTGAAGGATGTACTAACTAATATGGGGGCAATATGATACCATATTTTTGACTAATGATAGTGGTGAAGTTTACATAAATTAGGATCTTTGGGAACTATAAAAAATAAGGAACCAACACAAACCCATGTTGGTCCTTTATTCTTCATAGTTACCAAAAATCCTAATTTACATAAACATCATTGCTAACATTAGTCAGAAATATGGTACCGTATTGCCCCCATATTGGCTTAGTATATCCTATGCTACGTATTCCAAGGGTCGTCCTAATGAATATGAATCTAAAATCCATAAGCATAAGATCATGTTTGGTCATGTTTTCAAGCATAGTTCCCTCTTTAAATTGTGTTTCTTATATGACAAATTTTCTTGAGAAGTAGAATACACTAGGGTTGAACATGGGAGGAACATGGTGCTATTTTTGGGCCATGTTCCTTAATATGTCAAGTTGTCAAAGAAATTAAATGCCCCAATATCCTATAGATGGTTAAACAGGGTACTACATTAGTGTTTTGTTAGGGAACATAGCGTCATGTTCAACCATTTTTCTTTTAAAATCACTTTAAAAACTTCTCTAACTTGGCTCCAACTTTCCTAATTTCATTAGTACAATATTCATAACATTGACAAGGAATGAATTTAGGAATCAGATTTAGTATTGTATTAGTATCGATCAATACTGAATACCGTTTTGGGTAATTTTTAAATTTATAAAATAATACCTGATTTTTTTAAATTGCAAAATAATCCTCAACATATTGTATTGTATAATAATAATATAAATTTGAAATAAAAATAATATATTTATTTTTATTAATATTACTTTTCACATACTTCATATATAAATAATAACCATAATTAATATGAAAAAAGATTATTTAGTCATCATTCAAATATAAAATTAAGGACAAAACAAAGCACTTAAAATGTTACAATTTCATTATTTAATAGATAATAATTTCATCAAAACATCAAATAAATAAAATAATAAATATCCATGACTATCTAAGTATTACAATTTATAAAAAAAGTTTGTGTCGAGGAAATAACCAACTAGAAGTTAAACCTGAAACAAAACATTTACAATTATATTTATATTGCATATATAGAATTTAACATAAAATAAAAGTGAAATTAAAAGAAGAGGAGAAATGAAAACCTGGAGCTTCATTTAATCGAATATCCGCTCAAATTGCATTGACCCCAATTCTCTTTTGATGCAAAATCCTCATCATTGAGAGGATTCTCATCATCACCATCATTCAAATTCATTATACCAAATGACATGTCAATAATTTTCCATCCAAGATTATCTTCCAAGTCACTCTCATATATCAAACCCGGTTCCTCAGAAACCTAATCCACCGAAAGATCGATATGGTCAAGGAAAATTGGATCTATAGAACTACTTGTTCTATTAAGAGTCCTAGTAAACACATAACATTAAATTATTAAGAAATTACAAGAAATTATATCCAAATTAATAATGATAATAACATACCTTTCTTGAAGCTTTAAATTGTATTGAACAAAGATCAAGGTGTTCAATCTTTTATGTTCCAATCTATTCCTTTTCTTGAAATGGATGAATTCAAATGTGCTCCAATTCCTTTCACAACCTTTTACACTCATACATAGATTTAGAATTCGAATTGCAAACTTTTGCAATTCTAGAAAACCAACTCCAGAATTGGTCCCATTAAATAACTGTAAGATAACAAAAGTAACATTAGAAACAAAATAAAGTAATGATTAATCTTCAACAAACAATAAAAGTGAAAAAATATACCTAAATTAAGTTTTTCTATTTGACAAATAGAAATACGCATCCTTAAATCACCAAAACATCCTTATAAATCTCCAGTTGTGAGCTTAAGAGATCTTGCATCATCTTTTGAGCAATGATAGTTATAATAGTTAATAATATTCCCCTATTAACTTTAGCTTTCTTTATAAAACTTGGTCTGAAATAGATACTAAGATTAAAAAATGCCCCCATTTGCAAACAACGGATAGTAAAGTTGCCTCTTCCATCTCTCATTGATAACTACAAAGTAAGGTGCGTACAAAAGGCCTATTTTTCATATTAGCATGATAAAAATAAACTATTATTACTTTCTCATCACTATCATCCAGAAGAAGTACCCTCATTAAAGACTCACAACTCAAATGAAAAATGACATCGGGACCAAAATTTATTATCTTCAAGTATAATTCTAGAAACTTTCAATCTAGTGATAAACCTAACATGTCAAGATGCAACAAACTTATCACTTGTAAATATTTGCCTCAACTCCTTATTCATCATAATAAAACACTAAAGTGATAAGAAATTAATTGCAAATCTTGTAATAGTAAGACAACACAAATTCATACTATTTGTGAAATCCTTTCTCATTAAATTCATGACCCATGCATGATTTTATTTGAACCTAGTCACCTTTTTTACTTTCTGTAGATTCTCATCAATAGTAGGAAAATATGTATCATCTCCTATGTTTTCCAACATTAGGTCAATGCAATGTGCAGCAACGCAAATAGTCCAATAAAATGAATTACACTTGCTTTATAATCTTCTTCCAACTACTTTATAAGTAGAATCACTATTAGTAATGAACTGATCAATATTTTTTGGCCCAACTTTATTCATAACTTCATCAAATATCTAAAATAGAATAAGAACATCCTAATAAGACCAAGTACATCAATAGACTTCAAAAACATTGTCCCCCTTCTAGAATAAACCAAAAATTAATAATAGGTTCCTTTCTTATATTTTTCTAACTATCACACATGATTAAACACCCAAAAGTAGCCCAAGTCATTATTCTTTCTTCCAAATAACTTGTTATTTCATAAACAGAGCTACTCAGAAGTTTACCTTTGTAGTCATCTATTGAAGGATCTTTGTATCCTAGATTATAAGAGGCAATAACATCTACCATAAGTTGATAATAATTAGACTGGACACTATTGAATACTATACCTGAGTCATGCCACCATCTAGCTATTGCCATATCTAAATTATGAGCCATTTCTTTAAATTGTAAATCATTACAGATTGAAGGATAAGCTCTAGGAATTGTTTGTGGTGCAAAAAAATTAGACACATATCTTCTTTTTGTCCTAACATCAGGTGCAACATTCCCTTCTTGTTCAATATGAATACTACTACCTTCAACATCGCCACTATTATCCTGACAACCAAAGAAAGAACTGCTAGTACTAGTTTTGTAATTCAATCTTTTCCTTCTATCTTTCTCATACTGATACTATTTAAGCAAAGTCTTTATTTGTCATTTCACATCATGACTCACTTTTTTACAAGGCTCCAAATCACTTTTGACCCCAACTAAATGCTTCTTTAATCTAGTGATTCCTCTACCTTTCAAATGGTTATTATAATACAAACAAATGGTACAATTCTTTGTTCTAGTAACTAATCGAGCATGAACCCAAGCTGGATCATTGAATCTTCCTCAAGTGGCTGAATTATGAGGAGTACTTGAACTTCTTTCCATTTATGTGTAAAAATAAATAAAGAAATATATCAAAATTAACTTAAGAACTTCATATCAAAATAAATTTGTGTAAAAAACATGAAGAAAAAGATTAATAATAGTTTTCTAATAACTCATGTTTCTTTCTAGACCCAAACATCAAATGTATAAACTTTCATAACTATAACTTATTTTGATTACATAATTCAAAAATAAGATCACAACTATAAACTATGTTTTGTAATTATATAATTCAAAAATAAAATCACAACTATAACCTATTTTATATGATTATATAATTCAATCATAAACTCACAAGTCACAACTATAACTCATTTTATGTTATTACATAATTCAAGTATAAACTTACATCTATAATTCAATTTTTGTAATCGTATACTTCAACCATAAAATTACAAATATTACTCATTTTGTGTGATTATATAATTTAAACATAAACTCATAATTGTAACCTTTTTTGTATAATTATGTGATTCAATCATAAACTTTTAACTATAATTTATTTTGTATGATTATTGATTAGTTGATTAAATAATCTAGTCATAGACATAAACTCACAACTATAACTTAATTTGTGTAATTACTAATCATATAATTCAACCATAAATTAACTAATCCATTTGATGAGACTGAAAATGAAATATGACATTCATGACATGTTAGAATCTAAAAATGTGATTTTTTCTAATAACATTGAACATGATTTATGCATGAGAATAAGATATTGAAGAAAGAGATCAATTTCATTAAAGATTCATTGTCTAAGTTTAATTTAAAAAATGAAAAACTAAAATGTCTTATTAAAGCCTAAAAAGGTCCAATTGGTAGGTATGACATTGGTTACACTTATGAAAGTGCATAAACCAATGCCAAGACTATTTTTGTGAAGTGCAAGCATATGCATTATGATAAGCCTACACCTAAAACATTAAATAAGCATATTGTATACAATTATAAACATGAAAACTTCAACGCTCATCTATCATCCTTTAAGTGCTAAGTAAGAGAAATTTCATGAATTTATATATGGTTCACATTATAGACTTAGAAGGCATAACATTAAACACAAATGTAAGCACAATTTTCATATAAGTACATAAAAAGAGGCATGTAAGAAACACATTTATATAGACCTCAACGATAATATAGGGTTAAAAGCTTTAAATCCTTTTATATGAGGTAATTTTGGATATATAAATAGATATTAATTTTTGAAATGATTTTTGTTAAGTAGACAAGAGAAAATATAGGTGGAAAAAGGTTTTATAGCTAACCTTCAAGGACTCCAGTTTTTGTAGTTACTTGGAGCATATTACTTTTTTTTTCTAGTTGGTCATATAAAGTGGTATAAAATGAATATCAACATTTAGTATCACTTCTATTTGATATCATTGATAGGTGTATATTATGCTATGTTTTTCTAGAGGTTTAAGTGTGTTTTAAAGTGTTTTCTTAGATGATAATCATGTGTTTAGGGCTTAGAATTTTGTTCTTGTTAGTGTTTTTATGTTTTTTAATAGTTTGATTGTTTTAGAGTAAGGATTTGATCTTAATATTATGCTTTAAGGGTTATTTGATATGTTTGTTAGTGAGTGGAAATAGGAAAAATTAAAGAAAAAATGAAGACTTAAAGAATAAGAGCATACATGATCATACATGATTTTTGCATGATCGACATATTAGCTGCATACGGATAAGTCTCTTTCACAATTGTGCATCCCATGCACAATCGTGATAAAGAGCCTAGACAGGATACGCGATCGTGCATTTGAATCGCGAGTATTTTTGTACTTTTGACGATTGGGGGCTATTTTTGGAACCAAAATAATTGGAGAAACCATAGTAAGAACCCTAAAAGGGTTAAAAAGTATTTAAGGCAAAGAATAACAACCAAAAGTAGGTTACACATTAGAAACAAGGGGATCAAAGTGGAGAAATCAAGATCAACTCCAGTTTTCCAGAATTTCCATATCAAGACTTAAAGCTATTTTCTTTCTTTTCTTTTATTATATTTCATTGTCTTAGATGTTAACTTTGATTAGTGGTATTTTGGATATGATTATGGATTTCCAAATCCATAATAGGGTTTATTCTTGACTTGGTTTGCTTAACTTTATTCTTGATGAATTCAATATATATATATATATGCTTTGTGATGTTTTTTGTGCTTATACTTAATAAAAAATTGAGACACTGAATCAAAGTTACATATGTTAAGTTGCACAATGAAATTTAATAACTTAATAAACCTACAAATATCATATTAATAAACAATAAAGAGACATCTTAATTGTGATTTAATTATCCTTATGATTGCTTTAAATCCAATTGATTAGTTAGGAGTAGTTTTGTGAATCGAGAGGTTGCAATTATATTATTATCTATTTTAATTAGGATTAATTAATTAGATCTCGAGAGGGGGTAATAAAAAATTTAGGATATCTAGGATTAAAAATAATTGAATTAACAAGATAAAGGGATGACAAAACAAGTATAGAATAATCCCTAAGTTTCCATTATTGATTAACTTCATTCTTATTGCTAGCTTCACTTATTCAATTTAGTTTTAATAGTTTATTTTATTTTATTTTATTTCATTCAATCTTTTACTACCTTAGAAAATTGTATTCAAATTGTTAGGTGACTAATCCAATCCTCATGGGAGTAATATCTTTTATGCTATAAGATAAGATCTGTATATTTGCAGGATTGAAAGTTTTTTGTATAAAACTTATTAACAATTTTTTGACACCGTTGCCTGGGATTGATTTAGCATGTCATACAATTTGAATTCTTTTGATTTAAGGACTTTACTACTTTTCTTGTGTGATTTTAAGTACATTAACACACGAACCACAAAAAGTAACTGAGCAATCTATAGATCTTTTCTTCCAACTCAGTAAAGGCATTATAATATGGATAGGAGTTAATTTAACTCATATAATCTTTAGTGGAATAACTACCCAAATTATTCTTGGACTAACAATGCAGGAAACAACATAAGGGCATAAGGTCCACCAAGGTTCTAGTAAGACAGGCTTAGATACTTGGAGTCCAAGTTAGATAAGTTAATGGACGTGCTAAGCTCCAAGCTTGACAGCCAAAAATGAAAGTCATAAGAGGATGGAAGCCAAATTTGATCAAATAATTAAGAATCAATCCTCTTCCATTCATAACTTGGAGTTTCAAGTTAGGCTACTTTCTAATGCATTATTAACAAGGAAAGTGGATAATCTTACAAGTAACACTGAAGCACAATCGATATCCTTATTGTGTTGTGACATTTGTAGGGGTAACAATTCCAATCATCAATATCAAACACCAGATTATATGTGGGAGAATACATATTGCATGCAAAACTGACCTCATAATACACCAGATTAGCATAATGATATCAAGCTAGATACGACATATTATTGGAACTTATTAATGCCTCAAAGTGAAGAGGATACCAAGGTTGATGACATGAATGAGTTTGCTGTTCAAGAAGAGAAAGAAGAACAAAAGACAGGGGAATTTCTTGCATGTGATTTTATCTTCTTCTTTTTGAATTGACTTTGGTTGATGAATATCATATTTGGAAAGCTATTATAGGTTAGGGAAAAAATTCTGAAAGATGCAGGAGGAATATGGTGCATAACGTACCAATTTAGAGGGAGCAAGGCCATGTCCAATCGTGCATGACATGACACACGTTCTGTCATTATCATGCATCACTTACACGATCATAACAGATGCCTTCACACACTTGCACGATCGTGCAGACCCTTTTTTTGGCCCTTCCCCCCAATCCCCAACCCTTATAAATAGTCTTTTTCTCTTATACCATTTCTCATCTTCTCTCTCTAAATATCAGCCACATCTATAGCATCTTGTTTTCTCTCAAATCTCTCTTAACTTTCATTTGGATTTCACTCTTTTCTTTCATCTTTCTTCTAGATTAACATTATTGCCTTACAAATCTAGTGATTCCCAACCTAAAACTCATCTTTTAGTGGGTTCTGTAATATTTTATCCACACTTTCTCTCTCCTACATTTTTGGCTCTCTATTGTGTTTTTGTTATGGTTTCTTGGTTATTTTTGCAAATTTTTCTCTCTATAATGTCTCCAAGAATCAAAAAAATTGCAAAATGCTCAAACCCTAAAGGAAAAATAAAAGTGATGGGTAATGGTGCACGTGATTTGGCCAAGGATTTCAGAGCTCCCTTTTCCTATCTTCTCTTAAGAAGGTAAGAAATTTCAAAACCTTCATTCTAAAATAATTGCTGCACATCAATAATTTTATTTTTTAATTTTATAAGATTTAGATTTGAAAGAAAATATGAGCCTTTAAGTGATAGAATTCAATGGGATAAATTTATACATTGTGATTATCTTGTGTTTGAAAATTGACCCTTGAATTTTACACTACTTTATACTATAAGTCGGGTAAGTTAGATAATTTTTGGTTTCAATTGCTAGAAAAACCTTATAATTTGGATAATGATATCATGGAAGAAATATTTGGTTTGCCAAAAAATAAAAAATTGTTGAAAAACATGAAAATTGTAACAAGGATGGATATGTTTGATATAGATATGCACCTAATAATGTTATTAAGAATCTTGAGCACTTGTTACTACATAAATTCATGTGTCATACTGTTTTTGCTAAGAGTAAAAGTAACAAATGCTCTAAAAAAGATTTATTTATATTTTGGTGTATGGATAATAAGGTTCAACTCTACACATTCACCCATATATTTCAAACAATAATCACTTCACTTACTAAGAAAAGTTGCTATCTAAGCATAGGTTTTCTTGTAACTGCTTTGGCTCAATTGCATGGTGTTAATGTTGGTGGACTAAACCCTATTTTTCTTAAGCATTTAAATCAAATGCATTTGAGGTGAGCTAAGATCTTGGAGTGTCATACTATGGAACTCTGAGATATCAGCTCTAAATCAAAAGTTAAACACAGGATAGGATAGGCGAGTTTTAGTTCCACACCTCTATAACAACAGCAACAAGTCTCATTAAGTGATGAATCCAAAGAGGAGGAAGAAGACTGGGAGAAGGTGCTTGAAAAAATGGAAGAGAATAACAAACACCTAGAGGGTCATCTGGAAACTATAGAGGCATAGTTGAAGGAGTTTGTGCACCATCACGATATCAGATGAATAAATTGTTAAATTTTTTGATGTCCAAGTTCCACATCCTACATCATCACCACCCGAATCTCCATAAGTATTCTTGCTCATGCTTTTTTATTTATTTTTATTTCTCTTTATTTTTATTGTTTATGCCTCCACATTAAGGACAATGTTTTGTTCAAGTGTGAGGACATATATGCACTTACACATTATTTGTGTGTGTGAATTATGAACTTGCGTTATGTTAGTTTTGTGTAGGTTGTCATTATGTGAACATATGGTTACATGATGCGTGAATGTGTCAATAATGTAAATTGAACAGAAATGGCTTACTTTCGAACATGATCATTTAAATTGTAAAGGCATATTAACTTGTGAATTTTGTGTTTTAAGTGTCTTTGTGATGAATATGCATGTTAATTAGGATGTTACCTATTCTTTTACGTTATAACATTTGTTTGGATACATTTATAATTACATTCATTTAAATTGGTAGACATCATTAGTAATCCTTTATGAGAGTAATTGACTAAGAAGAAATGAGGTAGGCTAAGAAATTAAAAAAAATTTAAACAAAATCCCTAGTCTACTGGGTCTAACAACGTACCTGACTTGGTGAAGATTTGGAAGC
>JAOQMM010000008.1:18810359-18824755 GCA_027563515.1 Erythroxylum platyclados | reverse complement strand
CGTTTTGAGGGTATTTTTCAACCTTTTAGACCCCTAAAAAACCCTACTTCAACCTAAAACACAAGGGACTATAAAAGGAACATTAAGAGACTTCAGAAGAGAGCTTTGATCAGCCACCACAATGAAACCCTAAACGAGAGACTTCGAGAGGTCAAGAAAGAGAAGAAGGAAGAGAGAATAAGAAGAAGGTGTAGACTCAACGTGCTTCCTGAAATAAAAAGTTTTCGAAGTCGCAGGCTCCCATCGTCCATTCGAGTTCTATTCCTATGTATTTCAGTTTTATTTAATTGTACAATTGGGATATATAGTTAGACGATAGAATCAAATTATTGATTAATTTTCTATACTCGCCTTTGGAATATTATTTTTGATTCAATGAAACTTGATTGTTTTATGTGATTATTGAATTAATTTTGGTTTAATTCTACACTTCATATCTCGATAATAAACTAAGAGGGTGAATCGAGAAAAAACGATTAAATTGGGCTAACGAGAGTTAGGTAATTTAATAGATTCGGAATTAAATTAGGTTGGTAAATCTTGCGTAGAGAGATCACGTATAGGTTTCCATTTATTTATTAGAGAACTTAAGAACTGATTAGGTTTTGGATAGGTTGTTAATTGATAGATTGCAACTTCCATAATCTGATTAGGGTTTATGCTTTAGGGTCCAATTATAACTTGAGAGAGAGTAATTGACCCTAGGATCATCTAGAACCATTAATTCGATAAATTGTAATTGGTTAGGTTAGCATTAAAGATAGATAATTTTCCCTTTCTCTCTTTTGGTTAATTCACTAGGTTAAATTCTTGGGTATGTTATCATTGTTCAATAACTTAATAATTCAATTGCTAATTCATTTTTTAACTGAATTTGATAGTCGTTGATTGTTTCGTTAAGTGTTAATTGTTAATTGGTGTTTTGTTATTTAAATTTAGTTCATTTGATTTATTCGATTCTCATGTTTAAATTCTTTGTTTGTTAATTTCTGTTTTATTTGTTTTCAACATTAGGATTTAGGATTAGGCTTCCCTCCTTGTGGGATCGACACCTTAGGTACTACGTGAACGACCCTTGCACTTGCGGATTATCGAGGGTATTAAAACTTATACACGCAATAACCCAATCAAGTTTTTGGCACCGTTTCCGAGGAGGATAGAATTAGTTTAGTCCTTTTTAGTCTAATGCGTTTTTAGTTAGTTTAGTGTATATATATATATATATAAGGTGTGAAAAGTTTGGGCTTAAAGTCAAAGACACATCTATTAGGGCATTATAAGGCAACTATGAGAAATCAAGAAGGTTAAATGCCAAGAAGAAATCACAAGAATAGTGATGGACTATATATATTATAGGGAACAAGGAACTACTGCGGAATTCAATGAGACACAATTTAACGGAGGAGATTATCATCCTTATTGGAACACATACAATCTGGGGTGGCAGAACCACCCAGATGTGTATTGGTCTAACAATGTATGGACTCCTATAGGCCATCAAGAACCATTAGGATTTCAGCAAGATGAGTCCAGTTTATGAGATTCCAAAGTGGACAAAATCATGGCTAAGCTCATGGACATGGAAGAGATCCAGAAGAGATTGGAAGAGCAAATTAATCAAGTAACGGAAAATCATGCTTCTTCTATTCACAACCTGGAGATTCAAGTGAGACAACTTTCCTGTGAATTTTGTAAGAGAAGTGTGGAAGACGCTCTGAGTAACATGGAAATACATCAAAGAGAGCAATATGAGGCTATCACACTTCAGAATGGGGAAGAGCTACAAGAACCAATGGAAAACCAAGCTGAACTCCATCTTGTAGAAGACCAAGAGACAAAGAATGAGGATGAAGAAAAAAATGTCAACCCTCCCTATCATTTGTCAATTCTTGGTATACCATGTTTGAACATCGAAGAAGCTTTATTAGATGTCCATGCAGAGAACCTTATCCCTCGGATTGGTGATTATCAAGTGAGATTCAATTTGAATGAGGAATTAAAGAATCCGAAGGAGGGTAGCTCATTCAAAGAATTTGATGTGTTCGAATCTTTAGAGGAGACGAAGGTGATTGAGGAAGAAAGAGTATAGTTCACCTTCTTAGAAGTTCAACGCTCGAACTTGATGGAAGATTCAGGGAGTTTCATTATTTCCTATTATATTGTCAGTTCGATAGTAAAAAGGACAATAATGAACTTAATTGGTTTTCATAATTTTATCAATATTGTCCTTCTGATCATTTTGTAATTTTTAGCTTACTCACGGGCTACAAAATTATTGTTGAATGAAAAAGGTGGAAGCAAGCAGCTCATAATTGATCCTGGTTGAGTTTCCAAAGAGAAGTGTCAAGCTAATGACGTAAAAGAAGCATTGCATGAGAGGCAACCCATGGATTTTAAATTCCTAGTTATTTCCTTCAACGCTTAGGTAGTTTGAATACTGTAGTTAGGTAATTTCATTCAATAATAAGGTCAGGATGGCATGAACTTCGACATAAATTAGAGGAAGTACGTAAAAAGAAGTGAAAGTGATGTAAAAGAGCTAGGAGAGGATCTCGGGGATTTGTAAGAGGACAAAAGAAGAAAAATCAAAAAATCGGGCAAAATTATGCTAACCACGATCGTGGCCTGCGATAGGGGCAAAGCTGGACATGCAATTTCAACTAAGTTTCTTACAAAATTACCCCTCCTTCCCTATATATTCAGTCTAACTTCACTTTTACCCTCACTTTCATTTAAACCTTTCTCTCTCTACTATACAAACTCAAGGAAGCTCTCACTTCTCTCTAAATCTTACCAACTTACTTACCTTTCAAAATTTTCAACTGATCTCAATTTCAATGGGACTAAGGATCAAGAAAATGGTTAAATGCACCCAATCTAAGGGGAAGACCCAAGTTTCGGGATGCGAGAAGCGCGACAGGGTAGCATATTACAATTCACCCTTTCCAATCTTTTCAGATGATGAAGGTACTCGTTTCAATTCCCTTCGCTATAAACAGATTTTGGTTCCAAAGTACTTTCACTTTGACAATTTAAACAGGCTAGAATTGAGAACTAAGGTTGAGAATCTAACTGAAAGAATTTAGTAGGATAGGTTCATTCAATTCCAGTACCCAGTATACAGAGAGTTAACCCTAGAATTCTTCACCTCACTCTAATATGAAACCAATAAACCCAAGGAATTGTGGTTTAGATTAAAGGGATAACCATACATGTTGAACTATGAGAATTTGTATGACATTGGCGGATTTCCCTAATCGTCCGTATTGGATGACCATGATGACTTTCGTGTCACTCCCTACTGGATCGAACTAACTGGTTTGGAGCGCTTTGATGCCAAGAATGCCCACAATAACATTATTAGGAGTCATGAACACTTGCTAATGCACAAATTTATGTGTCAAACGGTGTTTGACAAGACAGAGACAAACAATTGTTCAACAAGGGAACTATTCCTATTGTGGTGCATGGATCATAATATCCCAGATGCACAACCACCCATATTTTCAATGCGATCGTTGCTACTCATCATAAGAGGAGTAACGATTTAGGAATGGGATATTTGGTTTCGGCGATTGCTGAATATTACGGAGTCGACTATAATGGATATACCGTGTATCGATTTGAATTTATGAACCACCACCATTTGTATCGGTCTGAGATCCTTATGTCCCATAATATGGAACTTAGGTATATCAATGCAAAGATTCATATTAAGACAAGGGCCAATCACGCAAGCTCCAATGCTCTACAACAGCCAGAGGAGCACTCGACCAGCGAGGAATCCGAAGAAGAGGTCGGATGGCAAAAGGTACTTACTGCCTTAGTGGATCAAACAAAGACTTTAACTTATTCGTTAGAAGAAAATTCAAGATTGATTAGAGACATGGCTAAGGAGCAGAGACGACAGAGCTGGGATATCAAAAGGATTTGAGGCTTAAGGAATGCAACTACCACCTCCTTTACTGTCATCACCTCCATCACCATGACGGGTTTCGTATTCTAATCTTTTTCTTTTAAGTTTGTTTCTTTTTCTTTATGTTATGTTATGTTATTTTCTTTTTATTTGTGGTTCCTTTCTCATATTGAGGACAATATATTGTTCAAGTGTGGGGAGGGATATATGTGTTTTATTTTGAATGTGATTTTGCATAATGTTATGTTATTTTGTCTAGGTTGCATAGTGTGATATGTGTGAATGTGTCGATGGCTTAGATGGAACAAAACGGATTTAATTTTGAACATAGTCTATTAGGATGTAAAGATGTATTAACCTATGAAATTAGTAACTTAGATTCTCTGGTTAGAATTACTAGTTAATTAGGATGAAATGTTAGTTTAATCACCCCTAAGTTGTCACATACATTCATAATTTTAAGTCTTTTGACTAAGTAACTAAACTAGTATTTTTTCATAAAAACGTGTAGCCAAAACAACAAGGTAGGCAATAAATATAAAAAAAATTGTGAATTTTAAATAAATTAACTATTCCGCTAGCCTTTGGGTTATGAATAGAGCTAGTAGCCAGTTGAAAATGTGATGTAGCTGAGTAATCGGATCGACATGGATCACAAATGTGTGCCTTCACGTCAAAAGGCTATAATGATGTTCCAGCCAAGCTGTTAATAAAAACATGGCTTAGTCAAGTAGTTGGATCGACATTCATCACAAATGTTTGCCTTCGTGCAAAAGACTAGCTTGATGTCCATCAAAATCAATAAAAATAATGTTTTGTTTCAAATAAAAACCTACCAACTTGTTGCAGCTTAATTTTCTCATGAAAACATACTTAGGAATAGTTACAAGGTTTGATTGGCCGAAGAATTATTAATGTATGTGTGCAATTAAAGAGGGTGAACAAACTTAGCATCAACTTTTGATTAATTTGTATATCTAGTCCAGAGTTTCTTAGTTATTGATTTTGCATGTTAATAAGTTAGAACAACCTGAATGATTGTGTTTTAAGTTAAATTCATTTCGTGATGTTGAAGCCATTGCCTCATTGATTGCATTGTATGCTTTGTTTTTTTTGTATGTTTTATGTTTTAAGTGTTTTTATTATTTTGTTTGCTTGAGGACAAGCAAATGTTTGAGTGTTGGGATGTTGATAGGTGTTAATTGCATCATATTTTAGGACATATTTTGATATAAGTTTAGTTGTCTATTCGATTATTTAGTATTCGTTTAAGTGTGAATTGTGTTAGTTTGTGAATTATTTATGTTTTAAGTGTTTTATAGGTTAGAATAAGCAATTGAGCTTCATTATTATGCTTTTGAGGTACCTTGATGTGTTTGTTAGTGTTTTAAGGTCAATATCAAAGAAAGGATAAGTTTCGGAAGACATTCGGGCTGAAACTACGGCCCACGATCGTTACAAAGAGGCATTTTGCAGCCCACGATCATGGCCAGTATCAGACAGATGCGCAACCACTTTCTAGCATCACGTTTTGAGGGGGTTTTTTAATCTTTCAGGCCCCGAAAAAACCCTACTTCGACCTAAAACACAAAGGACTATAAAAGGAACATTAAGAGACTTCAAAAGAGAGCTTTGATCAGCCACCACAACAAAACCCTAAACGAGAGACTTCGAGAGATCGATAAAGAGAAGAAGGAAGAGAGAATAGGAAGAATACGCGGACTCGACATGCTTCCCAGAATAAGAAGTTTCCTAAGTCGCGACCTCCCATCATCCATTCGAGTTCTATTCCTATGTATTTCAGTTATATTTAATTGTAGAATTGGGATATATAGTTAGAAGATAGAATCGAATTGTTGATTGATGTTCTATACTCGCCTTTGGAATATTATTTTTGATTTAATGAAACTTGATTGTTTTATGTGTTTATTGAATTAATTGTGGTTTAATTCTATACTTCATATCTCGATAATAAATTGAGAGGGTGAATCGAGAAAAAATGATTAAATTGGGCTAACGAGAGTTAGGTAATTTAATAGACTCAGAATTAAATCAAATTGGTGAATCTTGCGTAAAGAGATCACGTATAGGTTTCCAATTGTTTATTAGAGAACTTAAGAACTGATTAGGTTTTGAATAGGTTGTTAATTGAGAGATTGCAACTTCCAATAATCTGATTAGGGTTTAAGCTTTAGGGTTCAATTATAACTTAAAAAAGAGTAATTGACCCTAGGATCATCTAGAACTATTAATTCGATAAATCATAATTGGTTAAGTTAGCATTAAAGATAGACAATTTTCCCTTTCTCTCTTTTAATTAATTCACTAGGTTGAATTCTTGGGTGTGTTATCATTGTTTAAAAATTTAATAATTCAATTGCTAATTCATTTTTTAACTGAATTTGTTAGTCATTGATTGTTTCGTTAAGTGTTAATTGTTAATTGGTGTTTTGTTATTTGAATTTGGTTCATTTGAATTATTCAATTCTCCTGTTTAAATTCTTTGTTTGTTAATTTCTATTTTATTTGTTTTCGACCTTAGGATTTAGGATTAGACTTCCCTCCTTGTAGAATTGACACCTTAGGTACTACGCGAACGACTCGTGGGCTTGCGGATTATCGAGGGTATTAAAACTTATACACGTAAACACCCTATTACTATTCTTTCTCTTTGTTTTACATAGCTCTTTCAAAAATTTATCATAAAGAGGTACTTGTTTAATAGCATCACAAAAGGAAATAATTACTTCGTATTTGTGAAAAATCTCATATAGATCTTGATATCACTCATATTTTAAATTTTACTAAATCTTGAGCAAAAAGGAGGCACTATTTTATATTTAGGAAGCATAGGGGACTTACATTATGGTACTTCGCCATCGTTTGGAAGATCATACTATATAATAACATTCTTCTCTCTTTCTGATTTTCAAACCTTGAATATTGGCAGCAAAGGATTTAACAATATCTTTTAGAGGCTTGCCAAAATTAAATGCATGTATTATTTATTGTTTAAAGGGTATAGTTGCTTGTATTGTTGGAAGCTTCAGCGAATGATTCACTTATGGATTCTCATAGCTAAAATAAGGATGATCCATCTATCCTGAATTATACATGCTTAAATGGGGATCATAATTTCTTTGAGGTTGTTTTAAAAATCCACCTATTGTGTTAGCTTGCTTAATAGTCTCCTCTTAAATTGTTGGGAATATATCTATTAGATGCCCTATAACTAAATAAATTATGCAATCCTTCACTTTCCATATGTTACTTATATCCATTTGATAAATATAGGAAGTTAGATTTGAAATATGTTATTCAAGGGAAGAAACATTTACCTTATTGACATACTTAAGTATAGGGTCGAACCTAGTGCCAAAGTTTTGCAAGTTCGGTTGATTCGTTTACAATCAAGTTCCTAATGGTCGTTAGAGTTTATCCACCAATGCTTCTCCGCTAGTAGCATTAATCATACTCCTACTAATACGTAGAAATCCTTTATAGAAGTGCTTCATTAATTTGATGATGAGTAAAACTAACATAAAACTTCTTAAAGTGTTCCCTACACTTATACAAAGATTCTCAATTATATTGCCTTACACCATAAATTTCTTTCTAATTGGTGATTTCACTAAAAGTTAGAAAATAGCTCTAAAAAGGTTTCATCATCTTATTCCATGTGGCTATACTTTTGAAAGATAAGTAATCAATTTCATCACCCTTATGAGTTTCGTACTTGAACATAACATGTGGAATTCTATTAAGTTCTTATGAGGATGTTAACCTACAAGACCATGAAGAGAACGTAGGAAATGTACTGGTCCAAATTTTAATTTGAAAGTGGCATTGGTCTCTAAGGTAGAAATGTCAAGCAGAGGGGTTATTGGTTCAAATTAAATGTAACAAGCTCATTCAAAGGTCTATACTTAATCATGGCCTCTTCCTCTTATGATTCTAACTTATTAGCAAATAAGAATTTATAAGTTAAATTGGCATGTTAAGATCTCTATTTGGCTTCCTTTCTTAGCATGCCAAAGTGCTTCCTATCTTTAGATTCAACTACAAATCGACTTGATTTAAGGATTAAGTAATAAGCATAAACATTGAAAAAATAAAAGATTACAAATGAATAAGAAAATGCAAAAGAAAATAAAACCAAAAACATAAAAGTAACTAAAATATCTCCTCAATAATGGTGTTAAAATTTGGTGTGTTATCTCTTACACCAAAAAGATAAAACCTTACTCTTGAGAATATATGTAGCAACCAAAGCAAGGGTTGACTCCACAAAGAGTACCTAGCTTAGGTTTGTACTTTACAAATAAGAACAAACAAGAGGGAGGGGGTTTGATTTTGATTAAGTAATATAAAAATATATCTAAGAAATAATACAAATTGAGATATGAAAAAATCAATAGAGAATGAATCTTGGTCTAAGTTCACATTCACTTTGGGATTTGTACATTGATCATTGATAAAAACAATAAATCAATTTATATTTTAGAGTCATGTATCTTTTTACTTCTTTTTTGGAGATGGTCATGAGCTTTGACATGTTTGTGTCCTAGGTCGTATATCTTTTTGTATCTTCTATAATTTTTTTAAAGGTACAAGCTGAGACATTATATCTCGGGTCATGTATCTCTTAGAAATTTTTCTCTCTACATGTGGTCTCCCTTTAGCATATGTATTAGGTTATTTCTCCATCTCCAACATCCTAATGTAAAACATGTCATGGAACAAGGGCATATTCCAAACTATTTACAATCTGTCATAACTCAAAAACATAAAAGTTCTAGAGCTCTTTCTAAGATTTCTATGAAATCTTGAATCATCTTAATCAGAGTTTAAAATAAAAAGTTATGCACACTTCGAATAATATTGTTAAAATGGTCCATAATTATCCAAATTTCTTAATATTTTCTTAGAATGTCCATCAGCTTCCTAATTAAAAATATAAACTTAAGAATAATGCATAAAATAGATATAAAAGATTAAATATTAAGAAGAAAATGTGTCATTTTGCATTCCTATCTGCCACGCATTGCAAATATGGCAGCATGAAGGATCTTCAACAAAGTTACCCATCTATTACTTCATATCAAGTAACCATTTGGATTAATCTTCTGTAGAGCTTCTGAAGTATTTGGAAGAATTTTCATAAGCTTCCTTGTTTTCTTCATAAGTCTCTTTTACCTTATTAAATACAAGTTGTGAATTGGAACATATTTGTAAACATTTCGATGTAGATGGGTTATAATCATATTTCGTACCAAAAAAAAAGCTTATTACTCAACATTTATTATTTGATGCTTTGAACTTATGTGTTTGTGTATTCCTAACTTACATATTAAAAGGGCATTTAAGCACCGGGCCTACACCATTTCCCTCATTGTCGAGTTATCCATCCAATTTCATAACCCAAGCTATAGGGATCTTAGTTTCTTCTTCATCACATTCCAACAAATTGCCCATGCATTCTACGGTAACCTGAGACTTAAGTGTAGCTCTTAGGAGGTAATGAATGTCAAAGTCACCTGGCTCCACCAACCATTTAATGAGTCTCCCAAAAGTGTCTAGCATATGGGATAGGTCTATGATAATACATATCACATGGACCTAGTTTAATTTATGCGGATATAACTAGGGTAATGTTGATTTCTCTAACTTTGTGTAGCGTGTTTATGTCCTTTGGATAATTTTTCATATATAGTATATATATTTACTTATATTTTTTCTCTTACTAACACTAAGTTAACAACCCAATAAAATACAATCAGATATATAATTAGTTATTCACCCAAGTATGGGTGTAAATAGTAAGGGCAAATATTGCAAGTATGTTTTAAGTTGATTGAAGATCTTTTGGCATTTAGCACCAATTAAAATCTTTATTTCTTTCTTTCTTTTTTTTTTTTTAGGGCAAGTATCGATCTATAAATTTGGATAAGAACCTCGATAGACTTGCTATTCTTCTCGTTAATCCCTACATCCTTAAAAGAGCTAGGGGATCATTCTAAGAATAAATCCAACCTTTTTAACGGTTGATTTCTATTACTCGTTGTATTACCATAAATTCTAAGAATTTCCTTGTGGATAATCCAACCACACACTTCAGGGGATTTTTAACTTCATTCCATACTGCTAGGGTGTACCAAAACATTCTTTAAGGTCTATGGTATGATGTCCCATACTTTGTGTCTCTGCTATTATGTCATATACATAAGCATATGGTATGATGTCCCATACTTTGTGTCTTTGCTATTATGTCATATACATAAGCATATTTCGTCCCAATGAGGCGTAGACACTTTGTTAACCAATCAATAATACATGGTTCCCACATTTTTTATCCCAAAAGGCGAAACTTTGTAGCAGTTTGTACCATTATAAATTATGAATGAGCTCTTTTATTGATAAGCTTCATACGTAAGAACTTGGATATGTTCTGAATATGCTTCCATGAAGCTTAAGCATATATGACTTGAAGTCACGTCCATGAGTTGTTCAGGTTTTTGGCAAAGGGTGGTTATCTTTTGGGCAAACATTATCTAATTCAGTAAAGTCTAAACACATCCTTTACTTGTCACTTGATTTTCTCACCATCACTATATTAGCAACATTCAAGGTATCGCACCTCGCCTATGAACTTGCCATGCGGTAGCTTTTCCACTTTCCTCCATTGCGAGTTGTCTCTTTATAGTGAAGACATATAATATTTCTGCCTCACAAATATGAAGTCAGGGTCAACTTTTAAATTGTCCACTATGGAATGGGATTGATTCCTTTCATATATGCATGTTGTCAACAAAGAAATCAATATACTCTTTTAGTAGGCTTCCATGTGAGCCTTGTTAATAGAATTCATGCTTGCCCCAATTTTATTAGTCCTTAAATATTCCTATTTTTTCCATATTCAACTTTATTATCTCCTCCACCAACTCCCCTCTCTCTTTTCTTTTTCCAAATCTCGTGATTCAGTTTCATATTAAGTTAGCTAGGGCCTTTTTAACGGTCTTTAGTGAGATTATACAGCACTATGTTGTCGTCAAATCATCATGCATCTCTCCCACACTACTGCTTATTAGGAATTTCATTAAGAATTGATATTGTGACAAGAAAACCTTGATTGAACACAATGAAAATCACCTAAGAATAGCATTGTAGATTGTAGGTCTTTTGACCACATGAAACTCTCTCATCCTTGTTACTTTCCTTGGTCACATCCTTAATTTAAACAAGATTTGCTTCTTCTTTTTTTTCAGTTGTGTAAGTCTTTCATCATTCAAATCCTACTAAAGGTGCAATTGAAGGTCTTAGTTATCCTGCATTGAATCCTAAGGCAATAAAACCATTATAAAACAAAAAATAGAGATGGGTTATCATTATCCACTACAATCCTTTTGAATTTATAGTTCGTCAGACCTATTGTGATAACCATGTCATCGTCATTAGGGTTATCCATATATGAATCCTCTTTATTAAAGACTATCCACTGAACTAATGTTTCTTTCGCATTTTATCCATAATATTAATCTCTACAATACTATAAAAGGATTTATTGATCTATGATTTACTTATCTTAGATTCTCCTCCTCCAATTATATGTGTTACTCTTTCCCTTTGAGAGCTTCTCGTAGACCTATTTTGATGCTATTAAGAATGAGATGCTCTCTACCTCTCTCCTTATGCTTCTTCCTTTCTTCAACTATAGGGTCAGGGACAAATAATTGCCTTAATCGCAGTACCCCTTTTCGCAGTTCTCGATAATCCTTATTCTTGTGTTTGTAATCCCTGTGAAATCGAGAAAACTTAACTATCTTAGCATATCTAGAATGTTCTTACTTCTAGCATAGTTAAAATTTTGGTTAAAAGGGGTGTTCAAGGGGGCACAGAGATATCAGCAACTCTATGTCTCAACCTCCACTAATATGATCAGCAACCTCCACTGGTTGATATCACTACATCACTTTTTAAAAGCCAATTATATCTATTATGGCCCTGTTCGAGATGTTGATAGATTCTACTAGCGGTTTAATATAATTAATTTTTACCAGCGGATAATATCAGTTGTTTATTTAAAGATGTTTAATAAAATTAACTGTTTAAGTATAAAATGACTTATGAAGGCATGATTTAAAAAAAAGATTTATAAGAACATAAGTGTTATATCTTAGTATTTCTTTAAATATTCTCATAAGAATTTATGCTTATATTTCAATTTACTTCAGTCAATCGGTCAAAATTAAATAAATTAAAACCTATTTGTCTATGTTCAAAATAAGAAATAATTATTTAAATTAATTTTAGAAATTAAATTGAAAAAATTTAGTAGTTAATGAGCATAAAACTTATTTTTAATTATATCAAAATGTAATCCCTCAATAAAATTAGTCTTATCTTATAACCAAAACTAAAAAAGATTTTTAATAATTTTATCTATTAAAATTAACATTAAAATAATTTTTTAGACATAATAACTATTTGTAGAAACATTTTTATGTTTAAAATATTTAAATATAAAAACATATTTTTAATTTAAGGAATTAATTCTTCTTAATTACAAAATTTAACCCAAGTATTAATAAGTACAATAAATACAACTTGAAACTTTCTTTCCCAACCCAATCTTTGAATCTAACATTATAGAAAATTTTGGTTAGCAAAAAATAATTTGGTAGCGGTTTTTGTATTGTACAATACCAAATCCAATGATACTTATTTTATTTAATTAAAAATGGAAAGATTTTCAAAAATAGTGATCCCGATATGAAGTGCAAAATTTTATTAAAGAAAAAATTCCAACTTGGTTTATTTTTTGAATAAACCAAAGTATTTTTTTGACTTCAAGTAAATTAAATTCACCTTTATGCTTATTCATCTCTACCTTTATCTCTATCTCTATCTTTGTCTCTCTCCTTTCCTCTCTTGTAATTTGTAATAACTTTTAGGTACATTCGTCTTTTCGTTCGTTAATTTCTCAGCCACTAGAGTAAAACACTCCTCATAGGAGCGTTTTCAAAAATAACGGATTGGGTTCAATCCGCCAACCTAATCAGTTGATTACCAAACATGATTATCAACGATTTGACATGGTCAAATAGCCAAATACCTATCAATCCACCAAAAATAGTCGATAAGCCATTTACCAAACAAGACCTATTAAATTTAAGCTTGGTATTTGGATAGCTTCTAGGTTGAATAAATAAGTATAATTCCTAAGACTTTTATCATGTCTCTGTGACACATTACAAAGTAATGAAGTCTTTAATTAAGCTTGCATTTACTGTTAGTAAAGATTTTCAATTATCAAAAAATAGATATAGACCTTCCTAAGATTGTTGTTGTCTAAGTTTTATATATATAAAACCCTCAATACTCGCACGTATATGAGTCGTTAATTGTAGTACTTAGGGGTCGATCCCACGAGGAAATACTAGGATTAAAACCTAACTTTGCCTAAGGTGAAACACTAACAATCAAAAGAAAAGTAACACTAGCAGAAATTTAAACAAACAATTATAAACTACTTGTAAAATTTGAGAAATGCAATTAATGGAATAAAATTTTAGAAACTTAAATCAAACACCTAAAACTAAACACTTTGATAAAAATTTCGAATTTAATAAAATTGCTAAAACAGAAAATCAAATAAACACCTTTTTATGTAAGAACTAAAATTTTCCAGAACTAAATTTTCAACTTGTAATAAGAAAAATAAAATTTTCAGACTTGAATTAAATGAAAAATAATTTCAAAAAACAATTCAATTAACTTATAACTTTGAAATTAAACACTTACTAAGAATTAAAAGTGAACAACCAACTCAAGATTGAGAAAATAAGATTAGAATTTAGGGATTTATCTTATCAATTTTCTGCATTTATGATTCTCAACAATTCAATTGTTTATGTTGATTCAAGACTATCTAAGGGTTAATTAATCTTTCTCAAGACCTAATTAAACCCTAATTGATTTCTCCTAATTAGATCCGAAAATTACAGAAGTGAAATCTCTCAATTCCCACTTCTTTCACTCACAAATACAATTAGGTCCTAAGCAATCTTGATGAATAACCAATGTAGCAGTCTATATCTCTCTTACAATTGATCGATTGGTTTGTTAATTGAAGACTTATTAATTAGCAACTCTTATTGTCTAAGTAATCAAATGACTTATGATTCAACCTCTCAATTTATTATCATAGTATAGCCACATCAATTATCACAACAATAAAATGAAATTGAATCACCTTGAATCCAAATAACAATATGTATATCAAGAACAAATCCAAATTGAATGTTTAGAACGTCTTAATCACGAAACAAACCCTAGATGAATTTTTAGAACATATTAATAATGAAACAAACCAAAGATTTCAGATGATACATTAAGAAATATGAAAGACATGAAGGAAAACTAGCCTAGACACCTTGATCTTCAATCTGGAAACCTTGGAGTTCCTCTTCTCTCTTCTTGT
>JAOQMM010000008.1:18719865-18735975 GCA_027563515.1 Erythroxylum platyclados | reverse complement strand
CCCCCCCCCCCCGAACACTGGGCTTAAAGGATGGGGGAGTTGGTCCAAAATTAACAAGCCAAGTTTGTGTCTTTGGAGTAGAAAAAGGGAAGGAAAATATAAAAAAAATCAATTTTATACATAACTATAGAATGCCAAGTCAACAATAAGTGGGTTCCACTAATATGCAAAATTTCAAAAAAAGTCATGTCATATATGACGTGACATTTAACTGATAAAGGGTAACTTCTGTCATATTTTCCATCCTTATAGGGTTTGTTTTGAATGTTTTGTAAATGTTGGGGTTCAACTTGAGCGCCCAAAAAAAATTAGAGTTCAACTTAGATTCTACTGTGAACTTTAAGGTTTAAAATAGACTTTTGGCCTAAGAAAGAAACATTACATGTACTAGTTTTACAGTTTCATCAATACCCCGTCTTGATGAAACTATAACTAGGAACATTTGGGAATAATACATAAATGTAAATTAAATCTCATAATTATGATCTCATCATAATTTCAACTACACAATAATTATTATAGAATTTTACCTTTAGTATTAAAAATCAAATGTAATTAACATAATACATAAAGATAAAAAATGTCTTTATTAATTAAATAATAATGTCACAGATTAAAATTGCAACAAACCGATTGACTGCAAGAGTATAAACTAACATTAGCTACTAAACTGACGAGATAGCTGAGTCTTAAAGTAGTTTAATACTTTAAGGTCTCATTTGGTAACTAGTAATGAAGGAATTGGAATAAAAAAATAGGAATGAGAATGAAAAGTGAGAATCGAAATAAGAATGAAATTACTAATTATGCATGATTAGTATGCAAGCACTATAAATGAGATTATAAAAATTAATAGTTATATCAGTGTTGGTATCAAACATTAAGAATGATAATCATTAAAATATTAATTATTATTACTAGTTAATAAATTTTTTATTTAATTAATAAATAATTAAAATAATTTTAATGATTCAATAAATTATTTATTTTTAAATAATTTTTATGATTTTTCTTATAAGAATAAAGTTAAAAAATCGTAATGAACTTATTTCGTGATATAAAATTATTGAAATAAAATATAAATAATTATTAAATAAATTAAATAAAATAATGTGCAATATTGATAATAATATCCTAATAAGAATCAATCAAAATAGTGTATTATCTAAATACATAAACTAATTTTAAATTTTCAAATAAAGAATTTCAGTTAAGACAAGACATAAAGAAAAAGAGAAGAAAAAAAGTTATATTTACTTATTTGTTATTCGTGATATCTAATTCCAGATTACTTACATTTACTTTGAGAATAAAAATTCTTGATTATTTAAAATTTATTCCAGAATTGCTAATCTTTTCTCTTATTTACCACTAACAACTAAACGAGCACAAAATTAACAAATGTAAATTACATGATCAATTACACCTGTTCGTTCTTATTTACCAGACGTGAATGTTTTGGAAGCACGTCCAGAGAGGGATTTTCCTAATGCTAATTTCGTCACCTCTCCAGTGCCACGGTCCCAAATCCAGAACTTGAAAAGAAAGAAATCTTCCTAATAAGGACCTGCTCGAGGCATGTTTACTCCGGTGACCATGTACCCAGGCATTGATGGAGGGAAAGAGTGGTCTTTTTTGTCAATAAAGAAACCAACAAGGGCAGAGCTCCATTTGGCTGCACCAGCTTAGAGGATTTCTAGAGGAGGAGAAATTACATGATGAGGGTCTTCATCGGGTAAGTGAAAATGTCTTAAAGAGTGACAGAAGGCTAGCAATCATTAACTACCTGGTTCCATGCTTTTGGAGAAGCTATTGGGTGAGAGGGAGGAATCGAAGTAGAAGATGCAGTAGAGGGAGAGTGGGAGGGAGTCGGGATTAATGGATGTGAAAGTGGGAAAACTGGGATTGAGGAAGTTTTGATAGGGAGAGAGGGAAAGGCATCAGGCGATGAGAGGATGGGAACTGCATTTTTCACAGGTGAGGAGGAGAGCCGGGATTGGAATCGGAATGGTTGAGAGAGCTATGTGGTGAGGGATGTATTGGATGATGGTAATGGTAGGATTCCTGGAGAACCAGCGTAAGAAGGAAGGTGGGGGGTTGGTGAAGGAGGTCGGGGATTCAGCTGGGTGGAGAAGGTGTTCCTTGGAGTGCTAACGTCAAAACGACCTCCGATAGTATTTTGCAAAACCTCAACAACAAATCAGATGTACCTAAATACGAGTAAGACCTGAATAATAAATCTGTTCGACATCATGTGTATATCTAATAAATGCTTCACATTCCGACCTAATCCAGGAAATTTTATAGGAGCAAGATAGTAAAGTGTTCCGTCAATAAGTTAACATATTAATACTACTTCATACAGATGCGAACTTGTGGTTATCATCAACTTGAATCCCAAATGCCGCGTCTCGAATTTTCCTAGCATCTCTGTGGGGGTAATTTGCAGACTTTTGAGAAGTAGAAGTAGAAGCAGAAGAGGCAGATCTGGCTGCTTCCCTGAAGTCCTTCCGGATGCCCCAGAGTATTTCAGCACATTCCTTCATGGAAGGCCTTGATTGCCTCGAAGGTGCAAGACATCTGAGGGCCAATTTGAGAACTTCCTCTAGTGCTGCCGTTGATGCAGGAGTCCTCCTGAGGAATGGGTCCATGACAAGTATGGCTTCTCCCTCTTGTAACCGTTGCATTGCCTGCATGCATAAAAGTGTTTATATATCTTTTTCTAATGTTACAGTTGACAACTTAATAGGTACGGACTTGAAGAGATGATCATTCATCATTTCCTTGCCCTGGGCTTGCAACAACCTCGTGCAAGTTTAATCTTTGGTGACTGCCACTTCAAAAATAAAAAATCTCTCCCTGGAGTCACTTAGAGTGAATTAACTGGGTGATTCTCCTACTTTAGGTATGAGTTGCATTGACATGATTGATATCTAACTTGTATGTTTACAGGTGTTTGATTAGGAACACCACTGCAATGTCAGATGCTTGTCTAGAAAACATGAAGATAAGACAGATACCTAATACCAGTGAGCTTCATGTGATGTGTCTTTCAAGAAATAACCGAAGCAAAACTGGCTTTGAAAAACTGAAACGATTGGTGAGTTGCCAAACTTTAAACGCTAATGTTTGGAATTAGACAAAGGGTATCATGCTAAACGATGCCTTAGATTGCTGCTGTTTAGTAAATTAGATCTGTCTTAGTCTAAAACCAACTCGTTTGTTGTGTGTGTTATCTGTACTAAAAAATGTTATAGATCATTCCCAACATAAGACAAAAGTGATGATTTTACCCTATAGTAATGGAGTTGCCAAGGCTTTGTTTTTTGTGGAGATTTTGTCACAAAGACTAGGTAATAATGGCAATAGATCCTGCACTTTTCGGAGGAGGGAATTCTTATGAACTCATATTTTTATTGAAATGTTGTTTTTCTTAAGCTTTAGTTCAAATCAGCCATATGCCCTTCTTCTCCTCATGGCTGTTCAAAATCAACTAGGCTCTCACATAATCTCCTTTTCATATAATAAATTCTTGCTATAAAATGCCAGTGCCATCAACTCTATAAGACCATATGCGACTGGTTTATGAATATATTTGATGAGGGAATACAACAGTGAATTCTCGTCCTAACACATCCCCCATTTTGTTGACTAGGCTTTGATACAAGAATTAGACCTTATATAAGAATATTTACCTGTTATATGTTGGATAGAGAACTTTTAAATGTAAACTAATTTAAGCAAATTTCAAAGAAATCACAGATTGCTGATGGAACACTTACCCATCTTATTGTTATTCTTTCCTTTAATGGCCTGTTTTGTTCAATTGGATGCCTTCCTGTCATCATTTCAACAAGTACTACCCCAAAAGAGTAGACATCGCTCTTTTCAGTGAGCTGATATGTCTTCAGGTATTCAGGATCCAAGTAGCCTGTCGTTCCTTTTACTTGAGTTGAAATGTGGGTGGCATCAGAATCTCCCGTCGTCAATCGTGCAAAACCAAAATCTGCCACTTTCGCTCGGAGTTTCTCTGTGATTAGTATGTTTGGTGATTTAATGTCTCTGTGGATTATCGGAGGATCTGTCAATTTGAATCAGTCAAATTGAGGCTTTTGAAAAACCACTTAAAACAAGGGATGGATCAGCAAGTTGTCCCCAACCCAAATTAGGAGAGGGTATATGCAAAGGGAATTCTAGTTGAATCTAGCAGTTTATCATTCAAATATTTTATCCATAAAAGCACACGCCAAATACCCTTTACTCATCCAGAAACAATCCATCACAATTGCAGCTTAAGGCAAAGGCCAGAACCAAAGTTAATAGTGCCACTTTAGATCACAAATGATGTCATACCTGTGTACATGTGAAGGTAGGTGATTGCATGAGCAACATCAGTTGCAATGTCGAGACGTTCGGCGATTTCAAGTCGAGTCCCCCATTTACCTGGATCACCATTCCAAAAATGTTACTCCCACATTGTGTTGTTCGTGCTTAAATTTAGGTGGGTGCATTGGCATGGGGGACCTATATGCTCTCCTATAGACCAAAAGAGCAGGGAGTAGACTCCCGGGCAGACAGTCTTTTATTAAGAAAATAGCACTTCTCTAGCAACAACGTTGATGGTTTTCACTAGCAGCAGCCTACTAACCTGTTACCTACTTGCAAAGGTATGCAAGGGATCCAATGTTTTTACCGTTTTCCTGAATCCAACTCAATAAATCTAGTACTTAGTGAGTTTAATAAACTTCAATGATGAGACTTACCGTCCAGATGGTCTCGAAGATTCCCATTGCTGACATATTCAATCACAATTATTCGTTCTTCTTTATCCTCCACAACTCCGTATAGTCTGACTAGATTCCTATGTTCAATCTTTGACAGGGTAAGTACTTCATTCTTGAATTCAGAGGACAAGTGTTTGTCATATGTTTTCTGCCAGAGTCTCAAGTCATTACGGTTACTGAGAGTAATAGATAGATCAATTCTAGGATTCTAAAAGAAGCCTTCTGTCATGTTTGTATTGTGTACCTTCTTTGCACGCTTTATAGCAACCAAAGATCCATCCTTGAGCTTGCCCTTGTATACCGTTCCAAAACAACCTGTTCCAATCTTATTTGGCTGGGAGAAATTTTGAGTGGCTTTGAGAATGTCATCAATAGAGAAAATGGTTGTTCCAAGCAGTGCACTTGTGTTACTGGAAGAGCCATAGGAATTAAACGACTTGAATCTTGATGAATTCCTGCTGTTGCTTTCTGTTGAAAGATCAGCCGAAACTGCAGGTTATGTGAAAGTTAGTTTCTGACTGTTATGCACTTATACATGAAAATCATCGGTGCTTGTAGGTTGATTTTTCATGGCCATAAAGCTTCCTCAGATAAAGATCATAACTGTAGCACATAACTATGAGCACGGCAGGATTACTTAGACCAAACTATCTAGACAAGACTACTCACAGGAAAATCTTCTCTGATGACTGTTACTTTTGCCGGCATCAGTGACCTTGCTACACCGAGGAACGAAGATTGTAAACACTCCAGTTACCCGGTTGGCCACATATTTGATGTGCCTCAAGACTGGATTAGGTTCAGGGGAGATGTTTGTGCTACCCCTGTTGAGCCTATCACGAAAACTGGAGTTTTGTCTGCTTCGGTTTGAATTCAGGCTACGGGAATTGTATATGCTGTTCATTTGCAGAGAAATACGTCTCTTCAAGTTTATGGCATAAACCTAGGAAGTAAACTCCAAAGTTCTATCCTTTTAACTTTGTGTCGACTGTTTAGAAGACCAAGTCATACAATCCTGTCGTTACATAAAGGGTGACAACCCATCGGAAATATTTTATTGGGACTACAAAGTCAATTAGAGAAAAGGGTGTGATGACCTGTTCTCAGGAAAGCATGTTCGTTGGAAAGACTTGGGTAGAGGATTCAAATGAACATTTTGATTAGCCTGTGAAATGACATTACTAGATCAAACTCTATCGGATTAGGCCCTCCCTATCAACCATATGGTTTTCCATTTGCAATGATTAGTACTTGAAGCTTTCCCAACCATTGACTTTAACGCTTTTAATTAATTACGCAAGCATGTGCCTGCTATGACTTATTCAAACGCGCCTGTGCTTCGACAGATGTTTCAAGAATGCTTCGGTATGGCTTAGAGCGATCCTCAATCGCGATCAAACCTTTCAGTGACCAAAAGCAAACTGGCAGATGGTTAGCTAGATATTACTTCCACTTTCAACGTTTCTGTTCCAAGCAGACCATCAGATCTATTTTCTAACTAAAAAGATCGAAATTTATTCCTCCTAGATGTTGAAATAATAGAGAAAAAATTAAGGAAGTGAACGACGATGAGAAGAGATTTACATGGTTCGGTCGGGACTGGTATGGCTGAAGTTGTCTGTCACCGTCAACAACTAAGCAAGTTGAGGTTACTTGTTACATTAATGACTCACATGTGTTGATATAATCACAATCATGTTTATCTTTGATCAACTTTTTTTTAATTAATTGTGATTTATTTAAATTCTTCATTATGTGTATATCACAAATTCTTGTATATCTAATTCTTATCATACAAGACTTGGTCTATGAATAGGAGTCATCTTTCTTATATAGAATACGCACAAAACTATGAGAAAGTTGTGAGATTTATCGTAAGACTGTTGCATATAAATTTCATATCTTTCTCTTTCACTCCCTTAATTTTCTTTTTCATTATTTCATTTATATTTCAACAGTAGTTGCGGCTAATCAAATGGCCAAACATCATGGTAATGTAAAACCTTCTTTTTTATTTTTTTTGTTTGATTTTTCTATTTTAGTTGAACCAACTAAAAAGTAAAAAGAGAAAGAGATGGAATAAAGCTACCCACCTTTTTTTCCAAAAAAAAAAGAAAATTAGAAAGATGCAATCTAAAAATTTTAAGAATATGACTTGAGAAAAGAGATATATGTATCATGGTAAAAAGGTAGCTAGCTTTACACATGAACTAACCTAAAAGTCTATATACTACCAAGCAACATCTCAAGTACTAAACCCTTGGGCTTAAGAGATGCAAGGGATCAAATGGACTCACCAACTCTATATTTGTGTAATCAAATCAACTAACCAAGTTTGTATTTGTCTAATCCTATACATAGAAGAATAAAATGTAAAATTAGTATTATTAATTCCATTATCAATTATCTATCATATTTTGTTAAATCTACTCCCACATTTTGTCACAATTGTAATAATCATCGTTGTTAGCTAAGAGTAGATTGATTATGGGTATAAATTATAGTGAAGGAGTTGTGCACTAAAAATTTTGCATGCTATTAAAAAAGTAAAGAAGTAATATAAATATTTAAGATGTTGGCATAAAAAATAAATGAATAAATCTTGGTTGTGCACTCAATGAAGGTACAATCAATGATTTTAAAACCAGACCAAATCAGTTGGTTTGATTTGATTAAGCTCGAACTGGCCTGATTTTCAGTTCAGTTTTTATTTTTAACTATTATGAATGCAAATCGATCGGTTAAACAATAAGCTGGCTGATTTTTTTAAATCGTGAAGAACCGTAAATACGGTTCTTCTCTTCTTCTCGATGGGTCCATAAGCGTTCTTCCTTCTGTGCAAGATTCATCTAATCTGTTTCATGAAGTGTCTAATCCGTTTTATGAAGTAGGTGAAAAACTAGTGATCTCTCTACCAGTCCAGTAAACAAACATCAACGGAGAATTAGAAAATCAAGAAATCAAATAGGGAAACAAAGTATTAGAATAACTGGGTAGTATTCGAGAATAATCACAAAGAAATTACATACCCATTGCAGTTCAATCATCATAGCAAGTTGGAATCTTTAGAATTGCACATGGAGATCAAGGATATAACAAGCAACCTTCACAACATATAAAGAGAAATTTCAAAACCCAGAGAGTATAGAAACAGAGAACAAACAAAATACCAAAGGGAAGAAGAGAAATCCAGAAGAAGCGAGAGACTTGATTTTCTTGACACACCAAAGGTTGCAGTAGATTATAAAAAGGTTTGAGTTGGAGTGTGAATAGATTAGGAAAAAACTAAGAAAAAAAAAAGAAAATAAGTGAAGCACAAAAAGGAGGACAAAAGAAGGGCTTCTGTGTGGTGGCAAAGTAACCTCGTCTGATAAAGAGCGATGTGAGAAGGCACATGTCTCAGTCAGTCTGGTACCTTTTGGTGTCCAAAGATCTCTATCTAAACACCTACCCAATACATAACTTCATGACTCATCAAAGATGTTTAATTTAGAATTGTTGATTAATTTAATATTTTTGTTATGAAATAATAAGAATATTTTATTCTCTTCTTTTATACATTTAAAGATCATAAAATTACCCCACGAGTTTAAGCTTATTGTTTAGGGTAATTTAAGAATGTATGAAGAGATGATATTTAAAATTTAAAGAAGTATATTTAAAGAAGGAATCTAAAAAAGTTATTAATTAGTATTTTAGTATAAATAAGTAATTTTGTTTAGGATAATTTAAGAATATGTTAAAGAGTGATATTTAAACTTTAAAGTAGTATATTTAAAGAAGGACACTAAAATAGTTATTAATTAGTAATTTAGTATAGATAAGTAATTTTGTTTAGGATAATTTAAGAATGTATTAAAGAGTGACATTTAAACTTTAAAAAAGCATATTTAAAGAAGGACACTAAAAAAGTTATTAATTAGTAATTTAATATAGATAAGTAATTTGTTTAGGATAATCTAAGAATGTGTTAAAGAGTGATATTTAAACTTTAAAGAATTATATTTAAAGAAGGAAGCTAAAAAGTTATTAATTAATAATTTAGTATAGATAAGTAATTTTATTTAGGATAATTTAAGAATGTGTTAAAGAGTGTAAATTTTAAAGAACTATATCTAAATAAAGACACTAAAAAAGTTGTTAATTAGTAATTTAGTATAGATAAATTAAGTTTCAAACAAGTTTGTTTAGAAAAGGACATTGAAATTTAAACATACTTCAACTTTTTTAGGCTTTTTAGATTTATTCAATCTTCAAAAAAGATTTCAATTTCTGTTTCCTGTTTGAATTGATTTTCTTTAATGTTTTCAATTCTTTTTCCACCTCTTTTCTGTTTCTTCTATATATATTTCGATTCGTTGTGTCAAGATCACAAGTTAATTCTCCTTTTTATTGTTATTTCTGTTGTTGGTTGTGGTAATTGAAGTCAAATATCATATTAGATAGGTTTTAGCCTAAACCAAAAAGATTATATGGTTTTCTCTTGAGTAACGCACTTAAACCTCATCATCCATGCTATGATCTAGCCATACGCATCATCTCTTAATCTCAACATTCCTTCAATTCAGTCAATATAAGCACATGGATAAATCTTAAGAAAACTAATAATTTTATTAAATCAAAAGATCAATTCAAAACATTGCATCTTAGGTCTATCCCAATACAATCTATATCCTAATTATTTTATTAATGAACAAGAAAGAACAATATAAAAATGAAAAAGAGTAAAAGATAAAGAAGTCATCATCATGAATCCAGAATCTTGAATTCTTGATGCATGTTGCTAAAATCCTTATTCCTCTTCCAATATTGACTTTTTCCTTAATCTCTAGCTATCAATATGGATTATAATTGACTTTTTGCTCTGAAACTTTTTTGTGACCAATAACTCCTTTCTTTCCTACTGCCTTTTCTTTTAATAATTTACATCCTAGTTTTTAATGCCTAAGATGACCTTAACACGAGTTTATGTATGTATCATTTTACTTTTCACTATATTATGTAATTTTTCATGTAAATCAACACCGTTAACATAGGACTAAACATGGGGCTATGTATACTTTTTATTCATGAATATAAGTTCAACATGAGGGCAAATAACCTTAATATGGGTTTGTGTATATGTTGTGTTCCTTTAATGATAGATATCTAGGAGAAATAGAATAGGACGTGATGGAATATGGTGAATAACATGATTCATGATTTTGCATTGTTTTTTATTCCTTCTTCACTTCTTCTAAAATTTCTCTAAATCAAATAAATTCTTCTCTAAATATGTTCTTTTTCCTTAAAGAGGTAAAATTAAAACCTAACAATAAATATAGATCATTTTGAGTATCAAATTCTCTAAAGATATCTAAACTACAAGTATAATGCTATATAAAAAAGCTAAAATTATAGTTTATTTATCACATATCGAACTCCCCCACATTAAGCATTTGCTTATCCTTAAAACAAATCAATTACATAATTCCAACTCAAATGGTCATGCTAGTTGTTTTTGGTTTGATAGATGGGCTCTACAAAGTCCTTTATTCCTTAGGGAAGAAATCTCTTAACTCACATCTAGAATTCTAATTAAAGGGAAATGAAAGAATTAGTGCTTTCTTACCAGATTATGCTCCTAATTCCTCTCATAGTGATAGCTTTCACTGGCTACCAAACAACAGAGGAGATTTCACTAATCAATGTATTTTAGAGCAATAAAAACCCAATCTCCAATAATTGGTATAACATAGTTTGGAAGAATGTCTGGGTCCCTAAGGGTGCTTTCATCACTTGGATTGCTATGAGAATGAGGCTCAAAACAAAAGACAAACTCTTTAGAGTGGAAAATCAGTTATGCATGCTCTGTAATATGTTTACAGAATCTATCAATCACTTATTCTTTCAGTGTCAATACACTAGAGTTATTTGGAGTAAAATGTAGCATATGTTGGGACTTTATTGCCCTTATCAGTAACGGAAAAGCATTCTTACATGGGCTAACAATTTGTGCAGGAGAAAGGGGAAAGAGGACATCAATCTATCTCTAACTTGTTCAGTGTATACCATATGGAGGGAAAGAAACAATAGATTGTTCAAGAATACAAGAAGGGACAACCATGAGTTATCTTACATAATTTGCTATTAGATAAGGGAAATTATTCAGCTTTATGATTGGACATCCTTGAATTCATCCTTGAGAATAAGATGGAGCTTAGATGTTAGTTAAAAGAGACTTATTGAGTGGATTACAATCATGTGGTGTTTTTTGCTTTTGTTCTAGTTAAAGTGAGCTTGTCTCTGTTGTAATCTTACATTTTCCATTACTTTTGTACTAAATCCTTTATTGAGTTTTAATGAATCTTTTACTTTACAAAAGAAAAAAATTGTAAAAGAATTAAATAGATCAAGCATACCAATCAAGATTCTCCACCCCTCATCCAATCGTAAAGGTCATCTAAGTGACTGATAACTAACTAGTTGTATCAATTCATAAGTTAACTCAATCCATTTAATGATCTTTCAAACTTTTACTCAAATAACAAAATTTAAATTCAAGCGTAAAATAAACATACATAAGCTAAAATTCTTCAACTTTTGAACATATTCACACTCCTATTCGATAAAATAAAAAATTAAACAAAACAAGAGCATTTAGGAGCTTGATTGAAGAGTCTTTTAGCCTTTTAATGTAAGAGTAATCATTTTGTCTTAAATACTTCCTATTTCTTAACTAGGTCACTATCTCAAATGGCTACTAGCACTGCTTTTTAACTTCAACCTTTTTAATGGTATGAGGCAAGTGGAGTGAAATTATTTAATGATCAATTATTCATAATTTTCTATATTTTTTAAGGATAATGAAAATGCTAAAGAAATGTAACATTTACTAAATGCATGAATAGTTATACAAAGAGTATCATAATGCTAATCAAGCATTCATTCCCCAAATTCTCAAAATAAACTGAATTTAATTATTCATTAAAATGTATAACTAGTTACCTAGACATTTCAAAATACAAAGATGATAAAATTCATAATGAATTTTCTCCATTAGTATGCCTTCAAATTAATTTGTTTTCCCAAGAATTGGTTCCTATGAGAAATTCATGATAAAAATGATAAGCATATCATATGATATCATATGCAGTGCATCCCCCATACCTAAGGTACACAATGTCTTTAATATGTGAAGTATATAAGAACAATAAGAATAAAGAAACATAGGGAGAGAAAAAATAGTATAGTATTTGTACTTTTTTTAATATGAGACATATGGGCCAAAATTTGATGAAATTTAATTTTCCATTAAAGTACAATTTGAAATTATGGAGACATCTGATCAAATAAAAATAAAAATAAATTAAAACAAAACATAAAATCATCTAAGGAATAAAAAAATTATCAATTTGGAATGAGAGGAATAGAAGAGTTTTTTAGGGTGTAGCATAGGACTAAGAGACTTTCCATAAGAAATTTATGTAGAAAACTAGGCTCCATATCAGTATATTCAAAGACAAATTTGGGCATATGAACTACATTAACATCATATGGAATTTGTAATCTACCTCGCTGGGGTAAAGAGATGAACATCATTCTGTAATTCAACATACCTTTAATCTTAATAACTCTATTTAAGGGAGTTTGATCAACTTGATGATACAATTCTTTTGTATTTTACATGCCTTGATGGCTTAATTTAATTCAATTTCTTAAAAAAAAAAAAGATCAATCCTTAGGAGGTGGTCATAGTGGTAGAGCAAAAGGCATTTTCGTTCATAGATCGATATGCCGCCTACAGATCATATCTATCAAATGTTTAATAGACAACTCTTTAGCCATTGTCTATGCATCCTACTAATCATCCATCTCTTAGTCTATTGTATAAATAGTTACCTCTTAGTCCTTTTGACCTGATGGTATGATAGGTTCCTCTATCTCCTGAAAAGTTTCATCCTTAAACTCTTTTACAACTATCTAATCTAACTAAGCATCAACTATAGGCTCCTCTGTGTCTTCCTCAGGTTCTTTAATCTGATGTTCAAGAACCTCTCCCTAAGTAGGATTAGTGGGTCTAACTAGTAGAAGAAGAATCTCCACATTAAGATGCTATGTCAACCACACCAAAGTGTCGCCCAACTATTGTAGATGTTATTTTGTGTAGGATGAGGAGGGTGGCTTGGCTGCTAAGGTGGTCTTGATATTGGTACATGCTCCATTACTCGTGGTGGTGCACTAATGATCGCAAAATGCTACCGTTACGCTTTTTCCTAGAGCTCTACCATTAACATGGCTTGTAAAATCTCCATTGTCAGAGAAGTAGGAGTGCTAACCATTGTTAAGTCATGCTTGTCTTTGATTACTCCTAATCCTTTAGCTAGTCAGTTAATCACCAATTTGCCTCCAATGGCTCAAAATTTAGCCTAATGTAGGTAGCTATAGATGAGAAATATAAAGGAGTGCCCCAGATATGTCCTCCCCCAATGGCACATGCAAGAGAGTATGGAATTGAGAAAATACCTATCAATAGTTGAATCCTATAGCTTCCATCTAAGATAGAAATCTAGAATTCAGTGGCTTATTGAGGATAATAAGAATTCAAAAATTTTCTACTATATGGTGTAGATAAGAAGGAATATGAAAAAAAAAAAAAGCTTCTCTTATGTACCTTAAAGGGAAAGTAGTGTATAATCAATAGAAACTCAGTTTTTGCTCACTTCGAAAACCTGATAGGAATTAGCAGAAAAGTTGACCAGTTTTTGTTCACTTCGAAAACCTAATAAGAACTAGAAGAAAAGTTGACTCATTACCACAAGAGATTTATTCATCTCTTGAAGGATCAGTTCCTCCCCAGCTTTATAATTTATTATCAGGGATACATCACTGAAGAAATCAAATCCCTTAAATTCTCCTTCCACCCTGATAATGCCCTTAGCTTAGATGGCTTTAATGCTAGGTTCTACCAAGCCATATGGAGCACTACTAGACCATTGATCACTAAAGATGTTCTACAGTTCTTCAATTTAGGGAAAATGCTTACTAAATAAAATAAAACCTACTTGTATCTTATTCCCAAGCTCCCCAACATCTCTTACTTAAATGAGTATAGGCCCATTGCTTATTGTAATGTGATTTATAAGCTAATCTCTAAGATAATAGCCAATAGATTGAAGAAAATTCTTAGAGATAGTTAATTTGGGTAGACAAGCATATATAAGTGGAAGATCAATCAGTGATAATATACTTATTGCAAATATTAAGGGGATATAACACCAATAAATAACACAAAATTTGTGCCTTGCAAATTAACTTCAATAAGGCCTTTGACTCTATAAACTGGGAGCTTATCAAGGCATCTCTTTCAACTCTAGTGTATCTAGGTAAATTTGTAAATTGGATAATAGCATGTATCATATCTACATCTTATGCAGTCATTGTTAATAGAGAACCTACTAGGCTATTAAAGCTACATATGGTCTAAGGCAGGGTGATCCTCTATCACCCTACCTATATGCCATCTTTATGGAAGTTTTATCTAGGATTACAACCTTACACATCAACAAAAATTCTTTCTTTAAGTAACAAATATAGCAAGCTCAATATATCTTAACTACTATTTGCTGATGATCTTCTCATGCTTTGTAAGGCTAATAAGTCTTCTATCTTAAATTTAATTGACTTATTGGAAGTTTATAAGTCAATCTTAAGCCTTGTATTCAACCTAGTTAAGATCTCTATCATATTATCTGTTGGTTCCTCTTTAAACATTATTGACTTTGATATTTCTTTAGTGTTGAAGTTAACTAAACCTTCTTTTAGATAATTATGAGTTCCCATCTCAACTAAAAAGCTAGTTTCTACTGACTGTATCCCTTTATTTAGCTCAATTTAGAGAAGACTACAAGTCTGGTGTAATAGAGCTTTGTCTTATGGGAAAGACTACAACTTGCTACTTACATCCTAAGTAACTTATATACATATTGGTGTTCTCATCTAGCTTTTTCCAAGGGTGTTACAAAGACTATTGACAAATCTATTAGATGATTTATATGGAATGGATCTGGCACTTCAAGTAGAACCTTTAGCATCAAATGGAATTTGATTTATCAGCCTAAAGAATTAGGTAGACTGAGCATTACCTACATAAACAATAACACCCAGCGGAAGTCCCACTGAGATGTGGGGTTTGGGGAGGTCCAATAATATGTAGCCTTACCCTTACCTAGTAAAGAGGTTGTTTCCAATATGGACTGAGCATTACCTCTATTAGAAAAAATGAGCAAGATCATACAAGCTAAGAAATTGTGGAACTCTATACGGAAAAATAAAATATATAGGTGAAATGGATACAAAATTACTATTTGAAAAGGAAAAGTATTTAGGTTCTTTCTCTTAGTGTAGTGCATTCTTGGACTTTCCAATAAATACTTTGACTAAGGGAGATTATACAACCCCTTATGTGGACATTTGACAAAACTAACGAAATTTTTACTACTTCTTTTAAAGGGATATTTCTGGAGAATTTCTCCTCTTTCCTTGGAATACACTAATTTTTGATTCTTATATCTTACCATTTCACTCATTTATTATCTGTGTAGTTGCTTGGGGTAGACTGAAGATAAGGATACACTGAAATTCCAAATACCTGATATCAACTGCGTATTATTCCAAAGACTACATAAAAGCCTAAACCATATTTTCTTTGAACATAAAATTTTCTATATACATGTAGACTCAATTATTGAGCACTTTCAATCTACACATCTCTATAACTAGTTGGATGAATATCATTAACTGGTCACTAACTTAAAACTAAGGAATAAAGGAGACTTGAAACTTTTTAAGATGGCTTTTGGAACTTTGGTGTATTTCATCTAAAAAGAAAGAAATTCAAGGATATTTAGGAAGCAATCCTAAATATTGAAGGAAACTATAAGAAGGATTCTCCTCAAGGTTAGATCCTATGCTATTGCAAAAGAGGCTACACTAAACCTTTAACTAAAGCTATATTGCAATTTTTTATTTATCAATTATTTCTAACTCAGTTTAGATTGTTTGCAAAAGTGCTAGCAATAGGTGTCATATTGTTTCTGTCTCTGTAGTAAGTGGCCAGGATTTGTTAGAACATGCCACTGAGTTGTAGCTATAGAGCTTGAATTGTACATTCTTTTGATTCACTATCAATTTAATCATTTACTTAACTTCCTAAAAATAGAAATGATAATCAAAATGGGAGGCTAAATTTTTTTCATAGAGTATTTATTTTATTTCTAACTCAGTTTAGATTGTTTGCAAAAGTGCTAGCAATAGGTGTCATATTGTTTCTGTCTCTGTAGTAAGT
>JAOQMM010000008.1:18678236-18690432 GCA_027563515.1 Erythroxylum platyclados | reverse complement strand
GGAGGAGTTTTGACCGTTCCGTGTTGAGTAGGAGAGGGGAGTTGGTGGATGATGAATTCAAAGCTTTATACAACGCTAAGGTGTCTCCTGAAACACTTGGTTTGTTCCAGGGAGCCAAGTTGCTGGTTACTGAGAAAGAATTGAGAGATTCGAATTGGTATTCGGTGAAGGCTAATGGTGCTGAGAGTGTTGATACTCTCTCTAAGGATGTTAGTTCTGCTGGTGTTGCTGGGGTTAGTGAAAGGGGTTTCAAATTCAAGAAGTCGCATAGGTGGAGAAAATTGTGGAATGTATGGGGTTTGATGCAGAAGAGAAGTGAGAGCAAAATGGAAAATGAAGAAATTAGGACCGGGGAAAATGTGGTTGATATGCCTGTGACTGATCCTTTGCAAAAATTGAATGATATAGCCAGTGGAGAAGCTGATGGGGTTGTAAGCCCGAAGCTTTTACGCAGCTATACTGTTAGCTCTAGGGATCCCTGCAAGATGGCTTCATATGAAAGTAGTTTTGAGAACAAAGAGAATGGGTCGAAGAGACGAGAGGATCTCGTGTTGCAACGAAATCGCAGTCCCAGGTACTCGCCAAACAACCTAGAAAATGGCATGCTAAGGTTCTACTTGACACCACTGAGGAGTTATGGAAGGAGCAAATCTGGAAAGAGTAGGCTACACAATTCACAGTCTATGGCAAGAACTGTCATGTGAAGGAACATTAGTTGTTTTCTAATCGAAAATGTTATTGTAATGACATTAAACCGAAGTTTATCCTTGTTGAATAGATAAAGCATATCATAGTGTTTACTTGTTTTCTGATAACATGGTTTTCCAATAGTAATTCTTTTGTTCTCCGGCTAGTTTTTATAACTTATTGATACAGAAACTGGTTTTCCTTTTTTCCCGTCTAAACGTTGGTCTCAGTTAATTTCTGGTGCCTGTGTGTGTTCATGAAAGGGCGTAGGTCCTATTGTCGATATAGTTATCAACTATAAATTAACTTTTAATTTGTTCAAGTTGTAGTTTCTATGGGTACACATAGTTCTCTGCACTAAACAGCTTCCAAGTAATTTAGTTAAGTTTTTTTATGGTCGTCAGTAGAAGTAGTTTCTTGCTTGCCAATGCCATGAAGTTTGTCACTGAGACTGGTATGAGCTTATTGGTTACTTGAGATGAAATGGCCTTAGATTGTGAAAGTTAGTCGATATTATTCACTGTTTCATAGTCAATTTCAAGTCTTTTCCCCTCTTTCGATACCCGGGTGCTGGTGCTTTGCCCTTACTTGCCTTGCACACCTTGTGAATGGCATAATTCTGACGTTGACCTTTTTCTGCTATACTCTTGTGCTATAGCCCAAGAAGGCAGGTGGACACTAATTGATTCTCTGGCAAAATTTTCATTTTTCACTTGGACATATTCAATTGGTCTGATCTGCTTGGAGTGTCTGCATAGGATTCCTGAATTCTGCAAGCAATATATGGGCCCTCGTGTGTAACCGTATCAAAAGCTTACCATCCCAGACACTATGTTTAGCCAGGAATGGATATTATATTTGGCGTATGCATTCGCAAGGCTGCACATGTTCTATCGTATCTCTTAACACAAATTTTTATTCTTCCTAGTTAAACAGTGAAAACATTAGCCAAAGCATAATAATCGATCCTAAAATGGGTCGAGAACCAATCGGTTACCAAGGTGTATAATTCGATGTCTACCTTGTGTATAGTTGTTTTGGCACCTTTGTTCTTTTGCATATTTTGCAGTGGCTAGTTAATGATTATATTTGTGACGCATAACCTCAAGGCTAAAGAACTTAAAAGCTTTTTTTAAATACACGTGTTGATTAGAACATGAACAAGATGAAATTTCTAATTATAATGAACCATCAATCAATTATATAAAAAAAACGTATATAGTAAGGTTGATTTGAAAACAAAAATAGAAATTCGCCATAAGTGTTTACCTTGATAAGAATTGTATTCTTGATGCAATAGAAGAAGACAAGAAATCTTTTCTTATAGAATTCTTTATTCATTCAATCTAGCCATAAACAATGTTTATTATGATTTTTTTTATATATCTTGAAAAGAAAGAAACCTTAACTACGTAAATGGCCTTTAAATATGGGTCTTTCACCAAAATAAATAAAGCCTAAACTAATATTTCTAAATTGTTAGCTTTTTAAATTTTAGTTATTTATTTTAATTCAAATCAATTTTTAGTACCTTAGACAAAGTTCTTATTCAAATTATTTAGGTGTTTATAATCTTATAGGAACGATACCTTTTGATACTATAAGATAGGATCTGTATACTTGCGGTATTGAGAGTTTTCTTATATATACAACTTGCTCAATAGTATCTAACCCATGACAATACACCTCGTGAAATAAAATGATACACATCTTATTCTATACCTGACTATGTTTTTTTTTTGGACAATTGATATGTACAAGCTTGAATCTGGCCACGTGTAATAAATTCAAACAATGGAATGGCGTATGCTCCATTTTGACATTGCTTAATTGGCCCTAGCCACCAACAACCATAAATCACCCTTCTTTTAATTTCTTTTATGTTTCTCACGGCCTATTTTATTAAATAACCCAGTTTCCCCTTCTAATTTTGCATCCAATTATCCACAAACTACTTATCGAACTGGTTAAGATTAATGTTTGGCCAGCTGAATGCTCTAATGTAAAATCTTAAGCTCTTGCTTAGATGGGGTTTGGTTGGTGGTTTAACTAATCGAACTGCAAGTTCAATTGAGGATTTGACTAACTAAATCAATTACTGGTATGTTTATAAGAATTATAGAAAATTCTCTTACCTTTTTGTAGCCTCTTAAATTAAAAGTTATCATCAAAATATCGAATAATATTCCATGGCAATAATAAAATGAACCCATAAGTTTCTTCCACTAAATTCTCCTATTTAGGTTCAATGTCAGCTCCTAATCTCTTATAAAAGGTAAGTATTTTTATCAAATTTTCATAACTTCATGAATCAACTCAAACAAATGTTCCTATCAAACTATGCTTAAAACACATAATAGTATTCAGTTTTTAATGCATATTTAACTGACATGTCTTTTTATATTATACAACCCCTTTTCACTTATCAAAAATTGAACATCAAACTAAAATCATTCCAAAAGTATCAAAAAATTTCTCAAAATTTTACATTATATTAGGACTTAAAAGATTAAAGTCGTAAGCAACTTATACCAAAATTGGGTTAAATTGTAATAACACCATTTAGGGGTTATGGTCGATCTTTAATTTTTTGAATTGACAATTTTGAGGGACTTAAACTTGGTTTATTTCTTATGTTCAAAGTAGGTTTTTATCTTTATTTTATTATTCTTTTTCTAGTTGATACATCTTACACTATTGTAATTGTAATTTCATATGAGGAGTCAATGAATAATAAGAGGATTGAGCGGGTTATGATCACAGCATAGCCAGTTTTAGTTATTTAAGGAAAACTAGATAGAATGAGTTTTTATTATTAACTATTTTGGGATTCAAGATTGTATTTATTATATTTTTAAAATTTTATTTTTGTTATGAGTTTGGATGAAAATTTTTCTATCTTTTAATTTTTAGTATATGAATTATTATTAAATTGAGCTTGTTAATTTGACTTTTACTAAATGGTAAGGTTTGTGGTTGGATTTTAACATTTGATGACAATCTAATACAAACCCAATAAAATTATCAGTACTAAGAATGCAAATCAAAAAAGAAGATTAAGAGTACCACATTCATTTAACACATACACAAAAAAACTTTTATCAAGTACTTTGAACCCAAGAGTGAGACTAAATTAAGAAAAGTATTACTCAACCTCCTTTCACTTGAAGCTCCATAATGAGCTCATTCCTCATCCTGATCCACATCTACAATGTTTTATGTTCACACTTCTTCTCCTGCAGCTGCTTGTGGTAATTGACTGGATAGCCTTCAGTTTCAACTACTCCTTTTGAACCAATTGTATGCCCACCTAGCAATGAAATCTTCCGTTGCCTCTTTGTCACCTTGTTATGGATAATATATCTTCTTATAAATGGGCAAGCTCTTTTGCCCCCTTTTCGTCTTGGCTTCAATGTCCATCAAAGAGAAAAAAGAAAAATCTTAATAGCATAATTAGTGAAGGGTGACCTATTCTTGTGATGATCCACAAAAAGACCTAATTAAACAATTTTTGGCTTTTAGTGCGTAACCTGGACACAAAAGTTAAAATAACTTTGACCTTGTATACTAACATCTTTACGAACAGTTAGTTCAGTATTTAATGTGACAAAATTTGATTAACTATCTAAAAAGGTTTAAGGTTGCAATTCTTTTATGTGCAATGCCAAACTAACAAAGGTGATGAAAAGGATCTTAATGATAAGAATTCAAGTCAAGCTTAAGTCTGAGGGTTCAATTGAGACCTAACTTGAAAAACTCAAACAGTCTGATCAAAAACAACATCATTTTGTATAAATTTTCTTAAAACGATGTTACCTTAAAAAATTCGTTCAAAATAACGTCATTTTGGACGGCTCACAAACCAATCTTCATATTACACTTTTATAATGATTTCACCAATTTTAAGGCAGAAAAAGTATCCTAAAGATTAGAAGAAATGCAAGCTCTTGCACTTCCTTCCTCATCACACCTCAATTTTGATCTTCAATAAAGATCATGTAATAAATAATAATATCTATTCCTTACAATTGGTTGAAAAGAACGAAAAGAAACAGAAAAGAAAGCCCTCAAACAGAGACTGAACATACATTCAGTTAGTTCCGTAGCTGAGACATAATCAACGAAGAGCTCCCACAGGCCGTTTATACGTGTACCACTTTGAGATCAAGAGAAAGACAGCCAAATTCAAAACACTAAGTGCTCCCAGTAGCCAGAAGAAGTAGTCAATGTGACCATAGTTCAAGTTGTCTGGTATCCATCCAGGCTTTCCATGCCTAGCTGTGATATTTGTCACGATAGTTACAAGGAGAGAGCTCAAGTAATTCCCAAGTGCAACCGTAGTCAGCGAAAGGGCAGAACACATGCTCCTCATGGCATCAGGAGCTTCCTGGTAGAAGAACTCCAGCTGCCCGATGAATGTGAAAACTTCAGCACATCCTATCAGGAAATACTGTGGAACTTGCCAAAATATGGAAATGGGCACCATGTCTGCGTTATAGTAATTGTGCCTCCTTACCATTCTGAGCCTTATCATTTCTAAAACTGCAGCTGATATCATGGGAAATATTGATATGAAGAGGCCAATGCCCATCCGCTTCAGTGTAGTCATGCCACTGTTGACGCCAGTGAACTTTCTAGAAACTGGAACAATGATCCTGTCATAGATCGGCACCCAGAAAATGACACTAAGCGTATCAAAGATGGAGAGAGATGCAGATGGAATCTTGAAGTTGGAGTTGCCCACACGTGCATCCAGTGTTTCACCTTGCAACACAAACAAGTTGCCCATTTGGCTGTACACTGCTGAAAAGATGATACCAGTAGCCCATATGGGTAGCAACCGAATGATAGACTTTAGCTCCTCAACTTGGGTTACCGTGCATAATCTCCAGGGGTCTACCGAATCCTTCAGGTGATCTGTTTGCAGATCCACTGCTGCCTTGTCAAAAAAACTGGGGCACAATCACAAGAGACGTGAGAAACTAGTACATGACATTCTATCTGATCCTACCAAATATTTTTCTTCTAAACTTTGGTATTCAAAATGAAAATAAATCAGTTCAAACACCAACCTTAAATCTTTGGTGTGGTCAAGCTTCCTGCTTCCTTTGATATTGGATTCAGCATCAGCAGTCTCGTACAGCTGAGACTTATCTTCTGGCACTTTGACTTTGCGTTTACTTAAGGAGGCGACTATCACCTGACTGAGCCGAGTAAGAGGGCTACCTCCAGGCTTTTGGTTCCTGTACAACCGAGTTCCTGAAAAGAAGCTGACAACAGCAATTGCCATGGCTATGGCTGGAATACCGAATCCCCATCCCCAGCTTACATTATTTTGTACCCAAACCAGTACAGAAGAAGCAATAAGAGCACCAACATTAATTGAGAGGTAGAACCAATTGAAGAAAGAACTTTTGTGTCTCTTCTCAACTTCCACGGTATCATCAAACTGATCAGCTCCATAGGATGAGACGCAGGGTTTAATCCCCCCTGTGCCTAGTGCTATCAGGTAAAGTGCTACAAAGCATAGCGCACTTTGTCCATCCGTCGGATGGCAATCGTTTTCTGAATAACACCTTGGCTTTAGTCCAGGGACAGATGCTGACATTGTTAAGAGAGTCATCCCCTGTGAATAACACCTTGTTAATGCTTCTTTACCAGAACATCTTTTCCTGGAAAGCTAGTCTCTAAATTCAAGTTGATCTTTTTGAAAGATTTTGGAGATTGGATGGTACTAATTTATGTTAGTGCAAAAAGGGATAGTTAAGTTATTGATTGAAAATCATATTTTCCATGTCTTTTTTCTAACATCTTACTGGCAGAACACTTCCTAAATTGAAACCACTGCCATATAAACTGACATATTATATTCAGATGTGCATCGAAAAGTATTTTGAGAGAATGAAACTTACAAAAACATAGATGGTTGAGAAACACGCTATTGTCCAAAACCTTCCTAGATATGCATCGGCAATGAAAGCTCCAATCAACGGTGTGATATAGCACGTTCCGCTCCAATCAGAGTTATTTTTAGTAGCAGTAGCACTGTGTTGATTTAGTTTTTTCTTGAAATATAACACGAGATTGGAGCTCATACCATAGTAGGCCAGTCTTTCACAAAATTCATTTGCTGTTGAAAAATAAAGACTGAGTTAAGAGTCTCTTTTATCAACTAGAAATCACCATATGCAAGAGGCAGGATACATAAATACCAATAATAAATGGGCAAGCCTTCCAGGTCCCAGTAGTATGTATGTTAGCAGGATTCCCCTGATAATCAACAGTCCCATCTTTCGTGTAAGTGTCCTCCTCTCCCATCCTTTTACCAGAATTATGTGCGCCCTGGTTTCGCCTTGAAGCTTCCTAATTAAAAGAGGTAGTGCTGAACTTGATAATCTTAGAGCTTCAGTGAATAAAGAACCATAGATGCATTAAATCTCTTCCCATCAACAAAAGTAAAGGGAAAACAAAGGAGACGTAAAAGCCAACACTTGTAAGCAGAGAAAAAGTTCAATGACTGAAAGATGCAAAGCCTGTTAAGAATTTGGACTGTGAACAGAGAAGAATCTGTCTTTGACCCTAATTTGCAACCAAAGCATTAAACTGTGAAAATAACATTCCAACTACAACAGATTGAAAAACAAAAATGGAGACTTGTGAGGCCTGTAGAGCAACCAAAGCATGAAAAAATGGAGTCTTGCGTCAACAGTGTATAGATGTAAACTGTGAATTGATTGATGCTTCGTGGTTTTTGACTAGTATGTAGAAGTGATGAAAAGAGGTGAGGAAAAAAAATCTAAAAGACAACATTGGTGTGCCATAAAGATCTGAAAGACGACACACAAATTAAATGGTTCTATATCAGCTACAGAACTGTCTTCTTTCCTCATAGATTTAGCAAAGCCATTGTTTCAAGATATATACAGTGAATCAAAGTCAGCTTTTTAAGCTAAAGATTCAAACTTTTCGCTTTGGCTATAAGGAAAAAAAAGATTTTCCTCCGTGATTGGTTTCAGATGCTGCTTACCTTGTTGTCAGTTGGTCTTTGGTCTCGCACACGGTGAAATTTTCAGAAGATGAAAATAGGAGCGACCTCTTCAATACGAGTAAATACGGAGAAATGAACAAGAATGTCAGTAAGGAATTGGCTGTAAAACCTGTATTTTTATCATGGGGAGAGCGAGGCCGAGTACAAAACGGCAGTTTTGGAGTCAGTATATCTTCCAGGTCCAATTCTAGCTGTTCCTCCGTGTGCAACGCATTGTCCCCATAAGTGGACAGCAAGATAGCTTCTAAAGTTTGTTCGTTTCTGTAATTTACTTGCTTTGAAACTTGCTCCAAAACTTTTGCTATATGGTATGGATACTAGGCAATTGTTTTCTACTGTGTTCTGCTATACGGGAAAGTATTAAAACTACCTACTAGAAAGAATCTGTTGTCGCTTTCTGAAGTATTATAAAACAACAACTCATCCAATTATCTGATTCCGGGTCAAGTTTGTTCTCAACTCTTTACGTTAAACATCTGCTGGAAATGTGAACAAAATATTAAACCATTTAATCATTGATGGAGTGATAGAAAAGATACACTAATCATTGAGGTACTTAGCAAAAGGAAAATGAACAAAATTGAAGATTAGGCAGGCTTCTACTTTTAGTTTATGAAAAGATACAATTATATTACCATAACGAGAGAAGTAGGCCTGAGAATTTGGTACATTGGATGGAAATGGAAACGGTAGGCAGCAGGAAAAAAGTACAAATGCGTTCACTTGTGAGTATGTAAATAAAAGTGTAATGTGAACAGAAGACTTTTAAGCAGCATGTGCATTAACTAGTGGACAAACCCTGTCTTGTTCTTCCAAGTCTATTTCAGTATAACTTGTCAATTTCAGTACAACTTGCACGCTGCAATCTCTTGTGGAAGTTCATCACAATTTCCAAACTAGTAGTCCAAGAGAAATATCTTATCATTATAGAGAGGTTTAAGAAACCAGATTTGATAAGATGTGGTTCATTTATTAACTCATGCTTCTAAGTTACTTAGAAGCATTTGGTCTGCATTCTGTAATATGGCTTTTGACTAGGAATTGATTCTAAACCTTACCAAGAAGAGGAAGGCTGACTAATTTTATCACACCTTAACGTGTCTTTGGTCTTAGAAAAATATAACTTTTGAACCTTTTTTCTATCTTATCTAAGTGTCCTTTTTTTAATGTATTTGATACGAAAAAGATAACTTTTGAGCCTAATATGACAGCCTTTTCTTTAATGTCTGAAAAAGATAACTTTTGAACCTTGGGTACCAACTCGAAATGTCTTTAAGATAATGTTCTTGGTTTTAGAATGGTTTTGTGTTACTTTAAAAATTTTCCAAATTCTAAACGTCCCATTTGGGTACTCAGTGGCCACAATGTTGTAATAATGAGCTCCTTAATGAGCCCATAAAAGTCCAAATTGATTGGACGAGTCTATTCCAAAATTATGAATATAGTACCAGTACTAATATCTAATTTAATTATGGTACAGAACTATCTGAATATTACTTTGGATATTTTTTAAATTTATAAATTAGTTTTCAAATCTTTTTTAAAACTGCAAGCTAATTCATCCATATATTATATTGTATAATTTATAATTTTACGTCAACTATGTTTTAAAAAATTATAATACTAAAATTTTAAAATAGCAACAATCTATTTATTTTTATTAATATGACTTTTCACATATTTCACATATAAATAATTACCATATTAATATGAAAAAAATTATTAATCATCATATAAAATTAAAATTAAAATTAATACAAAGTATTTACAATTTCATTATATGATAAATAATAATTATATCTAAACATCCAATAAAAAGAATAATAAATATCGTTGACTTTCTAACTGTTACAATTTACAAAAAGAGTTCGTGCTGAGGAAACAATCAATTAGAAGTGAAACCTGAAAAAAATATATTTACAATTATATTTATATTGCATATATAGAATTTAACATATAAATCAAATATAAGTGAAATTAAAAGAAGAAGAAAAATAAAAACCTTGAACTTCATTCAATTGAATACTCGATCAAATCACATTAACCCAATTCTCATTTGGTACAAAATCTTCATCATTAAAAAGTCTCATCATCAGTATCATTCAAACTTATTACATCAAATGACACATTAATACTTTTTCATCCAAGGTAATTTTTGAAGTTACTCTCATCTATCAAACCTGATTCCTCAAAACCCATTCTGTCAAAAGATTAATATGATCAAGGCAAACTTGATCTATAGAACTACTTATTCTATTAAGTCCTAGTAAATAATAAAATTAAATTATTAAAAAATTACAAGACATTATATCCAACTTAATAATGAAAATAGCATAGCTTTCTTAAAGCTTTAAATTTTATCGAACAATGACCAAGTCGTTCAATCTTTTGTGCTCTAATCTGTTCCTTTCATACCTTATTGCACTCACACATTGATTTAGAATTTGAATTGCAAACGTTGTAATTCTAGAATACCATTTCCAAATTGCTCTCACCAAACAATTGTAATACAACAAAAGTAACATTATAAACAAAATAAAGTGACGATTAATTTTCAACAAGTAACAAAAGTACAAAAATATATATATTTGGATTAAGTTTATCTCTTTGACAAATAGCAACAGGCACCCTAAAATCACCAAAAACATCATTATAAATGTCCATTTGTGCACTTAGGAGATCTTGCATCATCGCATGGGCAACAATTGTTACAATAGTTAATAACATTCTCCTATTAACTTCAACTTTCTTTGTAAAACTTTGTCTGAAATAAACATTAGGGTTTAAAAATTCCCCAGCTGCAAATTTACGAAGAATAAAGTTGTCTTTCTCATCTCTCATTGATGACTGCAAGATAAGATGTGTACAAAGAATGCTTATTTTTCATATTAACTTTGATTGCTTCCTTTGTTCTCTCCATAACATCATAAAAATAACTCATTATTGTCATCTCATTACTATCAGCTAGACTAAGTACCCTCATCCAAGGCTCACAAACTTGGATGAAAAATTGACATTGGGACGTAAATTTATTATCTTCAAATATAATTCTAGAAACCTCCAATTCAGCATTAGACCTAACAATTGAGATGCAACTTAATTTATCACTTGTAAACATTTGTCTAAACTCTTTCTTCATTAGAGTAAAACACTGAAGTGATAAGAAATTAGTTAAAAATCTTATAATAGCAGGACAACACAAATTCCTACCATTGTTGAAATCCTTTCTCGTTAAATTCAAAATTCATGCACGATTGTAGATGAACTTAGTCACCTATTTGGCTTTCTACATAGTCCCATCAATAATAGGAAAATACCTAGTATCTCTATATTTTTCAACATCAGGTCAACGAAATGTACAACATAAAGAGTCCAATAAAAAGAATTATACTTGCTTTGCAATCTTCTTCTAACTGCTTTATAAGCAGAATCATTGTCAATAATGAACTGGACAATATTTTCTGACCTAACTTCATCAAATATTTGAAATAAAGCACTAGCATTCCTAACAAGATCAAATGCATCAATAGAATTCAAAATTATTATTTTGCAGAATAAACTAAAAAATTAATAATAGGCTCATGTCTTTTATTTGTCCAACTATCACACATGATTAGAAACCTATAAGTAGCCCAAGTCATTCTTCTTTCATCCAAATAACTTTTTATTTCATAAATAGAGCTACTTAGAAGTTTACCTCTATAGTTGTTAATTGAAGGAGCTTTGTATCGTGGACAATAAGAGATAATAACATCCACCATGGCCTGATAATAAGAAGATTGTGTGGTATTGAATACTATACCTGAATCATACCACCATTTAGCCATTGCCATGTCCATATTATGAGTCGCTTCTCTAGATTCTAAGATACTATGAATTAAAGACTGAGCTCTAGGAGTTGTTCGTGGTGCAAAAAATTAGACACTTTTTATTCTTCTTTTCTTAACATCAGTTGCAATATTTCCTTCTTGTTGGGTAGGAATACTGCCACCTTCAACATCCTCACTATCATCCTGAACACCAACAAAAGAACTTCCACTACCAATTTTGTAGTTCAATCTTTGCATTTTATCTTTCTAATGTTGATGCTCTTCAAGCAAAGTCTTCATCTATCATTTGACATTATGACTCACTTTCTTACAAGACTCCACATCACCTTCAATCCATCTAAATGTTTCTTTAATCTAGTGATTCCCCTACCTTTTAAATGCCTATTACAATACAAAAAAATAGTATAATTTTTCATTCCAAAAACAAATCTAATATGAGCCCAAGCTGGATCTTCGAATCTTCCTATACCTGAGGCAACTAAATTATTTATGTACTTGAACTTCCTTCCATTTATCTGTAAAAATAAATGAAGAATCATATTAAAATTAACTTAATAATTTCGTATCAAAATCAAGTTGTGTATAATAATCGAAAGAAATAGAGCAACAATCGTTTCTTAACAATCATATA
>JAOQMM010000008.1:18627407-18640882 GCA_027563515.1 Erythroxylum platyclados | reverse complement strand
AACCCTTCCGTCCAACCAAACAACATTTCAAAGGTTTACGTTCCGTTCCATTATGAACCATTCCGTTCCGTTCCATTACGTTCCGTTCCGTTACATTAATTAACATCCAACCAAACAGGACCTAAGGAGACTGGAAAATGGATTGACCACAGTTCTCTGTCTCTGGTAATTTGATACCTTAAGATAGGTCAGATTAGAAATAATTGCTGACAGAATTCCCCAGATATCAAATCTATGAAATTCCAGGGTATGTTTAGAATGAATCAAGGAATCGATTTGATTAGCATGTTCTCGTATAAGTGGAAACTTTGCAGGTGAGGACATATTTACACGATAGAAATTGTCGGTGTCTGCAATCTTTCTGCAAGCTTACAATTTAGGCCTACAGCCCATTACCCCACCCTATTTTGCCAAGACGAATCTCTACAAGTAATGCAACATATGTTAACAATTGCATAAAAAAAGGATTTCTATGTTATTAACAATGCCACAACTAGATTTGCATTCAAACTCCGTTTCTCCGTTGACTGGGATTGACGTCTCCAACCCAAGTAGAGCCTGACTCTACATTCCACTATCGAGCATAGTATGCTTTAATTCCTTTTGTTTTTGTTCTTTCTCTTTATTTTTTCCCTTCAACTGATCCTTTTCCATTATGAGATCTTTTAGGGTCTCACAAAAAGATCCCTCCTATGTAGTATAGATTATTAATTACTTATATTAAGCCTCATGAGGTACTTAGCAAGATTCAGGTCAGATTACCCTTTCCTTAGTTTAATGACCTGATTATAATATTTATGTTTCGTGTTAAGCTCTAACCTCACAATTAAATAACTTATCTAAGATTCGCTCCCAGTGATTGTCAATGCTTGTTCTTGCCAAGATTCTCCACTTGCAGAAGAATGTTACAAGTCCATCAAAACATCGTTGTTCACTGATTCTAATTGTACGGCTCAAAAGATGCAAACCGATTAGTCATCACAAAGATCTTTGGAAGCAAGCACCTACAGGTTTGCGATTTTACAATAATTATAAATAATTAAGTATAATGAAATTACAGTGATTCTGTTTGATAGAGGATCTTATCGAGTGCTATGTTGAACATAATGATTATTCTTTAATGAGGAAAATAACTACGATTATCCACTAATGGATCCATAAAGTCCATAAAGTTCATTGAAACTCGTCTTTTTTGCTTTAGTTCTATTTTAAAGTTGGTTTTGCATATCTTTCCACATCCTCTTAGTCACACAAAAGATCTTACTGATGTCTCCATAACTCAACAGGGCGGTCCAAAATTTTCCCATTGACTTTGACAAGCTTTAGGTCTGAACTAAACGGGTAAACGGTGGTGATCTGCTCAATGATGTTGAAGGTTTCCTTGATTTAAAGACTTCAGTAATAAAGTCATATTTGGGTTGGGGATGGTAGGCTTTGATACAAGGGATAACAATGGCCCCACTATTGGGGCCCAAGCCCGATTCGACGCCTGGCATAGTTAGAGGCAGCCCGATCGGAGACTTGGCAGAGTCAAAGCTAGCCTGGTTCGAACCTGACCCGACTTTGCTTATAAGTGTATGGCCTCAGGTCGGGCCAGACTTGGGTAACCTGAGCTTGTGATATTTTTAAAAAAATTGAGACTTTGGGTCGACCTGAACCTAATTACCATCTCTATGTGATACCACTTATTAGGGCTCCGTATAATAATACTCATAAAATTTTTAAGATTAATCAATCAATAACAAACTACTTACACAATAAAAATGATTGAAAAATTACCAACATAGGATTTTAAAATGAAAAATCTTCCAGCATAGAGGTAAAAACTACGAAACAAACTCATAATAAAATTCACTAAATCAAATAGCATGATACAAATGATAAAGGTTTCGAGCTTTTTTACTTAAGAACACCTCAAAAGACAACTACATCTAATCTAACTCCATAAGCAATTATGCCTTCCACTTTGCACAGAGAATATCCATTCCCACTCCTTAAGCAAAGAATGATCGGCAATATGATCAGCAAGGTTATTCCTTTTTCTTTAAGAAAAAATTTGTACATGGGGAGCAATCCCAATCAACTTTAACAAGGGTAAATGACAAAATGAATCACCATCTTTTTTAAAAGAAGGCTTTCAAGTTGCATGGAAAAGAACCTTGTTCACTTTATTCTTAGCTGGATTAACATAAATTTGTTACGATATCCACTCTAACAAAGTCTTTGCACTTTCGGCTAATTTGATGCCTCTCTTGTTTTAAAGCTATATTCCGATTCTTCTCTTTTGCCATTGTTTCACTGAAAAATACAACTCATAACTGCAGATGGTGAAGCTTTCACAGAACTATTGTCAGTCCCTTAATCATCAATCTCATTCATTCATTCTTTTCTTTGTTTACTCTCTCTTTTCTGAGAGTTTAGCAGAGAAGCTTGAAGAATCTTAACGTAAAAGAAAATAGTACAAACACGTAGTACATAACTTGATCAACAATGTTGGTAGGATCAACTTGGCTGTGCATAAGACACTGCAGTTCATTGTCTTCTGAACTCGTATAGTACAATTATTTGGTAATATAATCTTATGAGTGGATAATTTGACCTTTGCTATTGTAGAACAATACACATTTATTGATGTTTAAGGGGGTTAAACAACACTATAATTTATAGATAGATCAGCCATTTTTTACAAAAATATGGCCCTGATTTAGTCACGAGAGTTCTCCTTATTGTATGTCAACCCAAAGCCAAAGGGGAACAAAGGATCATATGAATTATCTCCATGATTAATTGGAACTTGCTTTACCTCTCTAAACCATGTCACTGGCAGTCGGCCCTGAAAATCATGATCTCCAAAGACAACATCTGTAATTCCCTCTACTTCAGTTCCAGGCAGCCATGCAGCAACAAAAGCTTCTATCTTCTCCAAGAGTCTTGCCTCCAGAACTAAAGGTCTTCCTGATATCATAATTGCCAGTGTGGGTATCCTATCAGCAACTGAGCATATTAAATCAGTTCCATTGAAGGGTATCAGAAGATCTGGATTATCGCCTGTGGATTCAGCATATGGTTCTTCACCAACAGCTACTATAGCAAAAGAAAAATCTTGTCTTGCTAAGGTTTCTGCAGATGGATATTTCTCATAAATCACTTCTGTTTTCTCCCCCACTGCTTTTTGAATGGCCTCCAAAATGGTTGTCCCTAAACAGAAATTATGGCACAAGTGTAAGCCACATTTTGTACAGACTAGACTGGAATTGAACCAAGGATTGAAGGGGATAATTATTGAAGGGAAGGAGATAAGCGTTCAGCTATGTAACTTTAAAATTGCTATGTAACTGTAAAATTAACTTATATACATTAACATATACATACACATGCATAGGTAAGTCTTATGCATTTTGGAATAAGTACGAAGAAAAGACAAGTTTGTGCGCTCATGTACAAAAACAAGCGGATAACAGAGTGACACTTGATGGATAGGTTGACGTGAACATGATCTCATGAGGAGTGAAATGTTTAAAATGCCAATAATGTGTAACTTAGATGTGTGTGGTTGGCCATTATAACACATACCAATGGTTATTCTGCCACCGAGTCCAACCCAAGTTATGGTCCATCCTCCACACTGATATCCCAAATCATCTGCGTGTGATCCAGCAACCAGAATTTTCTTAGCCTTCTTATCTAATGGCAAAAAGGGTTTACTTGGATCCTTCCCATTTTTTAACAGCACCAAGGACTTGCGAACTGCTTCCCTTGCTAATTCTCTGTGTGCCTGTTTAAATTGTCAAACAACATCTATTATGGACATCTGTCGTCATCATAAAAAGAATACATAATTGCTTAAAGCCCCTTGTTATTATTCCACAAGCAACTTATTTTCAGGGACTCCAGGAATTATGTTACCAGGGATGGTGGATATGTTCACATAACACTTAAAAAAAGAAACATGAAGCAACTAGAGAAACTAGTTCATCCTAAAGCATGGACGACCTAATGCAAACCACGTGCTATAATTTCTTTAACACTTACTTTGCAACCAACTAAGTCCAGCAAAGATCTATCAGAAAAGGGATGTTCGAAAAGACCAGCGACAAACTTCACTCTCAGGATTCGCTCAACAGCATCATTTATTCTGGATATTGGTATCTCCCCTGATTCAGCCAAAAATAGAAGGTCTTCCAAAAATTCTTTATATTTACGACCCACCATCACCTGCATAATTTCAGTCAGAAGTCACAGCCTGAAATAAAGCATAACGTGACAAGTTAAAGAGTGAAAGTTCTACCATGTCAATTCCTGCATTAACTGCAGAGGAAACACATTGGCGATAGTTTGAGCCTTGTGGCTGGCTAAGCCGCCCTAGTCCTTCCCAATCGGTTATTACAAAGCCCTGCAACATAATGACGCCTCAACAAAGGCTCAAAAGTCCATAAATCATTAACACTATTTATAATCAGAGTCTATAAAATATTCTGTGTTTCAGAATAGATCCCTTCCACTATCCAAAAAGAAAGAGAAGATTATAGAATGAGTAATAATAAGAAATCAAAATATCAAACCACTAAGATTTATTCAGACTAGTGGTCGGGAAGATAATTTGGAGATTAAGAAGATTTGAAATAACCAACCAAAGATGACATTATCTTTGGCAGCATCAGGAATTTCAGGATATTTAAGAGGAAAGGATGTATTTACCTTGAAGCCCAACTTATTTTTAAGAACTTCTGTCAGGAGATAGCAGTGACCATGTAGTCGATCTCCATTCCAGCTAGAATAAGATGCCATAACAGTGGAAACACCCAGGGCAATACAATCTAGATAAGGTGCCATGTGGATCCTTTCTAGATCTTCATATGACAACAGAGTGTTACCCTCATTTTTACCTTTGTCTGTACCCCCATCTCCAACAAAATGTTTAGCACAGGCAATAACCTTGTCTCTGTAATGAAATAATAATACTTAAGGATATGACCATAAGGAATGCAAAAATACACCTGATAACTTAGGATACAATGGAATGCTCAACATAGAACATCAGACAGAATAGAACTGAATGCAAAAGCTCAATAAAGGTGCATGGAAGAGCATGAAAACTTAGGGCAGAAACTGGAATGAAAATCGGAAATGCCTGCAGAATCAAAAGTACAAAAACGTCAGATTTGGAAGAGTTTCACTAAGGACCCTCAAACTACCAACAATGGGTTAAAGGCAGACAAAGTCCTGGTTTTTCACTTTCTCCCAATATTTGGGCTTTCATTAATGAACTTTTTTGGAGTCATTATGAGAAAGAAATTCTTATTCAAAGTATTGGAATCATTAAATACAAAACATTGACATTGCAACAGAAAAGCTAACAACTTGTAATTTTAACCTAACCTTCCTCCTACGAATGGATAACCATGAGAAGAAAAGCTAACAATGTGTAATTTTAACCTAACCTTCCTCCTACGAATGGATAACCATGAGAATGTCCTTCAGGTGGCTGTCCCTGCAACCCTATGACACTGGAGGTCATCTTTCTCACTATGCTGGTGTCCTCACTGAAACTCTCATAGCATCTTCCCCACCGAGGATCTTTACATACCTGTAATTGATGAAAGCAAATTGCACAATCAGATATTAGATTTATATTTATACCAACGGGTTCCAGTATAAAAAAAGTTCAAAATCAGAAAAAAAAATTTAAAATAGTGCCCAGTTAGATCTGTAGCAACTTACTGCAACACAGGGAGCAAAAGTATAATGAATGCCACTTGCTCTAACTTCAAGAGCTGTTGCAACACTTATTCTTCTTGTCAAATCTACATCTCTATATCACATTTGACTTTGAGCATTAGAGCCAGTAGCAACAGCTAAAAATGACACCATACATGATATAATGGTCAAAACGGTGAAAAAGGAAAGGCGTTAGCAAACTCACCGTGAAGCTCCAAGGCCAACATTGTGAGGAAATATGGTAGCACCGTAGACATTGTTGTTTCCATGAACAGCATCAGCCCCGTATATGATTGGTATGCCAAGTCGTGACTCGAGTGCTAATTTCTGGTACCCATCCACCATATCTGCCCAATCTGAGGACAAGGCTTTGTCGAAAGGTGAACTACCCCCAACACTGAGCACACTCCCTGTACATCAACCACAAAGAAATGCTTAGAAGATCAAAAGTTCCACATGTTGTGTAACAGCCACAAGCATACACAAATTAGAAACTATTTTAGTTACTAAATCAGACAAGCAACCATGATCATAGTTTACGTAAAAAGAAAAGAAAGGAAGAAACCATGGTCATAAGATATGTCGGTCATTCTCCCAAAATGAGAACACATTTCATTACGATCCCACAAGTGCCAATTTACGTTCTTTTCATGTTGAATCATAAGAGAACATGAATTTGTGAGTAGGAGAGCTAAGACAGGTACCAACGGCAAGGTCTCTAAGGTAGTAGGGAGAAGCGACATGGCGATCAATTTGAGCCATCTGGGCAACCTTCTCTTTCAAAGTCATTCTTGAAAGAAGATCCTTAACACGATCTTCGACGGGGGCGTTGGGATCTTTGTAAACGAAAGACTCCATCTTTTTGCTTCCTCTGCTTTGCTCTGTTCTGCTCCGACAAGAAACTAAGAAAAAAAGTCTTCCTTTCCAACTTTCTAGTGATATTTCCTAGGAGATGCAGCTGACGTGTCCTGCTTTGCTCAGCCACAAATGATTTTTGTCCAAACTGGAAAATGATTGGTGTTTGACTTATAGTGAGGGGCATTTCTCTGAGAGAATTTACCCGTTCGGCCGGAGGGAAGGAAAACAGGTTACCGTTAAGCATTTGGCACACGGAAGTTACAGAATCAATTATTCCTTGATATGCTGCTGTGTGTTTCCTTGATAGGCATATCTACTTCCAAGGAATTCGGGATCTCCAATGATACCGCCTACTCCAATAAAATTGGTTTGAAACATCGAGGGCAAGTATAGCCTGGCTTAAATAGCATGTTATAGGCGTATGAATTAGTTTCTAAATCAGATTTGTGCTCTAAACCGTGGGTAAGGACCATAATTATCATCAAAAAGAGGTTTTTGTCTTCCCTCGTACTGTTCGTGTAGAGGGCATTTTTTCTTAGTATCTTCAACGTTAACTGCGCTTTAAGTGGCTGCGATCTATAAATAAATGACACTGAAAACCTTGAAGTTCCTCGATGAGTGGGAAAGAGCATCTTTAACTTCTGTCATTTCGCAGTTTTAAAGTTTTCAGAAGCCTGCGTAACGAGTGTCATTTAACGTTCTTCCTTGATCATCCGTAAATCCACTTATGATCTCATAGTCTTAAGACATATGTTGGAACAACGAGTCTTTTACCAGTAGATAAAAATGTTAACAGGGTGCTTGGATAAAGGGTTTGTTAAGGTATCCGTGTGGCTAAGGAAAGAAAAATAGATAGTTTGATTATATATGATCTTTATTAGAATAATATTTTTATATTTAACTTTTAGAGATTATTCGATATCTTTAAAATATGAGAGGAATGAAAATCATTCCTGAATAACGGAGCAATTGTCGTAAGGTGATAGTCAGTCACATCAGTAAGAGGAGTGTCATAAGCGAGACACTTCTTGTCATGCTTGTGACACTTATTTTTCCTTTTTGTAACTAAATATAATTAAAATATATTTATTTATTTATCTCTTTTTTAACAATTAAATATAATTAATTAAAATATATTAAAATTTGATGTAAAACAAAAATTTTTAAAAAATTTATTTCTAAAAAATTTAACAAATTTTTATTTCTCAATATTTTTAACAAACCAACCATCATCAATGGTAATGGTAATCATTCATTCATTCTAACCAATCATCATAATTATAATGATTATATTCATTCTCATTCTTCACTATATTCATTCTCATTTTTATTACCATTATTCTATTTGAACCAAGCGCCTCTTTAGTTTATGTCCTAAAATCATCAGGGACATGATTATTTAAATATTTTCTTTGACTTATACATATTTAGATATATATGATAAAATTTATAGGATAAATACACGTTATAAATGAAATTATGATGAGATTATAATTATGAAATATATATTACATTTATTTCTTATCCTTCAATTATTATTAGTTATTGTTTTTTAGACTGGATATTAATAACACATAAAAAGACTAATACATATTATGTTTCTTTCTTACGAAGAAAGCAATCGATCTCATACACTAAAGTATGGAGATAATTAAATAAATATGTAGGTGTTTATTAGAGAACAAGTTCATTAAACTAACTTCATATAAGAATTCCATTTGAAATATTATTTATATGTCTACGAAAATTCTTATTGTGGTGATTGTATAAGTAATTCTTTGACTTGAGATTACCAAAAAATCTCATACGGAGCTTGCCATATTTTGATACTACTTATGACAAATTCTAGTCAAGAGTAGGTCAGTCGGTAGTCATTGCATATAACATGAATTATATAGAGATAGTTGAATAATTAATACTGGATTCATCACTCCAAAGTAATTAAGGAGAATATTATATTGTTCTCAATTAGTGTTGATTCGAGAAATTATTAGCTAAGTGGTATGACATTTTGAAAATAGTTTTCAAATATCATTAATTGAATCAATTACTAACGTTAGAGGACCAATATGATTAGACTCAAATAAAGTAGACATTAATTATGTGTTCTATATCTAATCGAAATATTGTATGATGAAAATATTGAATTATATAGAAAAATCATGCACAAAAAAGTTAGTCAAAATCACTTTGTCATTCCTAAATATTTACAAGGTTAAGATGCATTGCTAATGTCAATCTTGATTTTTTGATATAAATTGTTTAATTAGAGAATTAAAGATAAATTAAAAGAGTTAAATTTATTGAATCCTAAATATGATTTAAGGTTATGATTTATATCTACTACCAATATATTTAGGAATGTAATGAGTCAAGAATAAATATCAAGTTGAAGAGAGAAAAGATGTTTTAATCAAGTTAGACTTAATTATAAAATTTGAGAAGCTTTATGATTAAATATGAAATATTTAATAAATATGGACCAATATATGATATTAGGTCTCATTTGCCCATAATTGGTATTTAATTATAACTATAATTTTATAATTGAAATTAGAATTTTTTCAACTAAATTATTAAAATGTCTAGGATATATTATAAATAGATTTAGACTCTAAGGAAAATATCACTCTTTGCATAACCCACTCTACAATAGTTGCAAAGTTGTCTCAATATGTTTTCATCATCATCATCATCATTATCATCAACACCCAGTTGAAGTCCCATTAGGATGCGGGGTTTGAGGAGGTCTGATAGTACTCAGCCTTACCCCTATTGAGTAGAGAGGCTGTTTCCAATAGACGCACATGCAATGTGTCATGAAGATACTACAAAATTAAAAATGGATGTGAATACATATGCCAAACAAAAATAATAAAATAAAATAACTAAGTAAATAAGTCTTGTCTCAATATGTTTTATGGATACCATTAGGGACCTAGCACTTTTTCGACTATGGTAGTTAAGATGAGTTAGTTTTAGAAATGGTTTGAGAGAAACGAGAAAAAAGGGATCAAGCTTAAGAAAAATATATAAATTAAGAATCGTGGTTTATTATATTTGTATGTTAATCATGTAATACAATTTAAGCGATCTTGGCTTCTATAGATCAAATGAAAAAACTTTTGTAATTATTCTGCTGTAATTATTGCTATGATTTTTTAATAATAGTATCAAAGCCAACTTTAATTATATAACTTGATCAAGAATATTTAATTATTATTCATATTTAATTTTTGAATTGATAAATTACAAAACCCTAAATAATTAAATTTGAAAAGTTCAAATTAATATTCCTAACTAAACCCTAAGATTACTATTAATCTAAAAGATGTAGATTTTAAGAATATAAAATATGAAATTATGGCTTAATTATGATGAAACCCTAAGAGTACAATAAGTGTTTGTATTTTAGATTAATTGCTACTACCAACATAGGGCCTTACTGAAGTTATGAGATGGCACTACTTGATTTGTTATTACTAGTAATTTTTGTGCTGTAACTATTATGGAGCTTCTAGTTATTTCTCTAGTGTGGAACTCAGGCATGAAATTCTTAAATGGTGAGATTGGGCATTTTAGTTGCTTGTGTGATGTGTGATGTCATGGCTACTACTTATGGGTTTGGTGGTGTGAGGGTTTCAAAGAGACGATGATAAACATAATAAACATGTTAGTGCTAAACTAGTGGCAGCATAACATAAAGCAGTTATTGGAGGTAGCAAACATAGTCATGATTGATCTTATGGCACGATATCACCAAAGAGTAGAAGAAGGCCAGTAAGAGCGACTTCCATAGCTGACATATGATGGTTCATACTCGTTGGACAACTGGCGGTTAAGGTTTTTTATTTTAGGTTTAGTTTTTTTTTCTTAAGGAAGATTAGATGTGTTTGACGCTATAGATATACCTATTCTAGGGTTAGAATAGGGAATGTTTGACAATAGGCATAAGAGTATCCTAAGCCTAGAATAAAGAGTGTTTGAACACAAGATTATAATAGGGTTTGTTAGGGGGGGGGGTGAAGATATCCTATTCTAAGGATTGAATAAGACTTGTTTAGTAATAAGTTTAAATTTGACTTAAACCAAGAATAAGTTATTCTAAGTCAAGAATAAACTTTGTTTGGGAATATGATTAATGTAATCAAAATAAATAGTTAAGCAAAGTTAATTGATCCAAGTTTATACAAATAGTTTATATATGGTGGATCAAAGAAGACTTATGCTTAACATATGTAGCAAGAATAGAAAATTAGATAACCGAGACTATCCTTTTATGTCATATTGGTTAAATCAACATAATGAGAATAATAAATTTATATATTTTGATTATGAATCGTATAAAACCTATGAAACTTGTTGGGTTGAAAAATAACCAAATCAACCTTTGGTGAAAGGATGATGATGATATTGAATTATTAAATTTACACAAGTGATGTATTAGATGGAACAACAATTCATAAAAGGATGATTCATACATTTCTTTAGAAGTACTAATGAATTTATATGATATAGTCGTATGTATTAAATGAAATATAAATATAATATTTTGAAAGTTTAAAATGTATAAATATGAGTAGAAATTAAGCATCAAGAATGCTTAAACATTTCGATGAGATTAATGTGATGAGATTTAAAATTGAAATTTTCAATTATTTATAGCGAATGAGATTCTCTAATTAATATCTCCACAACTAAATTACGTAAGAGTATAGATTTGTATAAGGAGGAAAATGTAACATGAGATATTATATGATGCAATATTTATTTCTTCTATAGCTAAGCTTAGTACTACAACTTACCTTTGAAAGTTTCAATTAAATTAATTAACATGATTTTATATTAGAGATAAAATGCTAAGACTTTAAAAGAGTTAAAGTAAATGATTTTGGGATGTGATGCCTAGCTTAAGCATACATTATCAACTAAGTTTACAACTAAATGGATAATAAAAGGTTATGAGATATCTAAAAGGTTGAATATAATCTTATAGACTCATTAAACAAATTGTTTGTTTCAATGTATAATTATAGGAGAATGGTTCTCAAGATAAGTAGTGGGAGTAAGATGAAATTTGAAATGTTTAAATCTCATGATAATAAACCAAATAGGAACTAGTTCCTTTGTTGATACATTTGATGTATAGTTGAAAGGCTACAAGATGTTGAAGATTCACTTTCATAATAAATTCAAAGAGTTTGTTTTGAAGATGATTGCAAATTTATCATATCTATAAGAAGGATAGTAGGAGTACAGTTGTCCTCTTTAGTAGGTGTATATAGAGACATATTACTCATAGAGAATAACAATTCATAATTTGAATTATTGAAAATATAATTGTCAGAACATATCTTGTTAAATATGAAAAATTTGCTATTATTCTCCATTAGTATTGGTTCGTGAAATCCTTCGCTAAGGTGGAATTACACTTTGAAAATAGTTTTCAAAGTTCATTAATATAATCAATTACTAATGATAGAGAACTAACATAATTAAACTCAAATAAAGTAGATATTAATTATATATTCTATGGATAATCGAAACATTATGTGATGAAATGATTGAATTGTACAAAAAAAAAGCAAGAAAGGGTTAGTTAAAATCACATTGATTTCTCTAAATATTTGGGTGGTTATGATGCGTTGATCTTTATCTATAAATATAAGTTATGATGCATTGATCTTTATTTATGAATATAAATTGTTTAATTAGATAATTACAGAAAAATTAAGGGAGTTTAATTTATTTAATCTTAAATATGTTTTATGATTATAATTTATATCCAATGCCAACATATTTGGGAACCTAATGAGTTATACAAAAAGATTGAGTTGAAAAGAGAAAAGTGTTTTAATCAAGTTGGAGTTGATTGCAAAATTTGAGAAATTTTGAAATTAAATATGAGATATTTAATAAATAAGGACCAATATGAGATAATGGATTTTATTTAAGCTTATTTAGTATTTATTTAGAATTAATTGTAATTTTTAATTAATGTTTAATTGATATTGGAATTTTATTTTAATTAAATTACTAAAAGGTTATAAAACTATTATAAATAGTCTTAGGCTCTAAGGCAGCTAATACTTTTTGCCTAACCTTCTCTACCATAATTATAGAGTTATCTCAACACGTTTTGTGGATATTGTCATGACCCTAACCTTGGACCATGATCGACGCTAAAGGATCAGTAAACTCAAGGTTTACTAGACCCTCAACAAGCCTAAAATGTTATCAAATCCCTATATCCATAATAAAGATAAGATTTCAAAATGATCAAACTCATACTCATAATATTCAAACAGTCCTAACAATATCCCATCCATAATGTGCATTGAGGTAGTTAATACAAGCGAAATTCAACACATACAAGACTATTCAAAGGTCACCAACAAATATACATCGAATTGCCTAAAAAGAAGAAGACCAGTAAAGTATCTTGTTATAAAAGTTCTGAAAGAAGATCCTGAAAAATGGTTAAGGGGAGTCAGACCTTGATAAGTGAATTAATACCTTGGTTATGTTATGCACTCCTAAGGATTTCAAATATATATAATATCACATCTATAAATGCAAATTCACAACATAATGATTTTTTAATGAACATGTACGCATTTCCCATATCAATATCATGTCATATAATTATCACAATTATAAATCACAAATAATAGTGGAGGATTGATAAAGGACCCTATGACATGCCCTTTACTCATAAACTATAGCCACAGGGGCTCTTTTGTTCCACACGAGTTGTAACATCAGATTTCGGAGCCTTAACACTGGTACGTGTTCCGAGAGACTCTTATCGGTTATAATACCTGATGGAACCCTTTTCTTATGAATGTCGGAGATATGTATGTGGTGTTATGCATCATTAAAAACTGTAAGTTTATCGG
>JAOQMM010000008.1:18593183-18623282 GCA_027563515.1 Erythroxylum platyclados | reverse complement strand
AATGATACTGGTAAGCCTTGCATAGTCGAGTTAAGGGTACCTTGTGTACTCTTAGCCCGGGTATGCGGCGGTTGTCAAGGGGTCGGAGTAGGTCTGGGTCGTGACACGGGTCATTTGTTCCAAATGTAGAGGACTATTGTTCGAAAGCCACCTTAACTGAACTGTCACAACCTCACTATGACATGATTGTCGTCCAAAAGTAGCCTTAACCAAATTGCCACAATCACGCCATCGTATCATGTACCATATACCAGTTGGTGTCCAAGAGCAATCTCGACCAAACCTCCCTAATCATGTCGTATCTCAATCAATGATCAACTACTAACCCAAATCCATATGCAACCAACTAACTCACTATGTGCACAGTCTGGTGACGCCCACCAGCTAGCATACTATAACGATCCTCCACATTATCACATATTAAGATAAGCATAACATCGCACAACAAAAATATGTGTACTTGTGTCAATCTATATGTATGAGTATCATGTGTACATATGATAATGATGGTGATTTTCATGATGAATATGAGAATGAATTCTAATGCACGCTCATAAATATAAATATTAACTCACAGGTAGAATGTGCTCCTTTGTGTCGAACCTGGTGACTCAAAGTGTAGGGTTTTGCTTCTGATTGATCTATGGAAAGAAAAATGAGGAGAATCATTAGGATATAAAACCTAAACCAATTTTAGTTTGCCTAAAAAATAACACCACAAATCATTTTATTATTTATTCTAAGGAGCTCTATTTTCTATTTAAAAATGACAATGTCATGTTTTACGAGGAAACTGCTAAATATTTGGCAAATTTTCCCTTGTAAAATAGACATCCCTTTTCAGAAAGAAGGGTCATTCCTATAATGAAAATGCATTTTTATATCCACCAGCAAACACAGCTCAATTTGGGCCTTTGAACTACAAGTCTTATACTACAAGAAATTGTATTTTTAGTGAATGTCACTAAGTCACTACTATTAATAGTGTCCAAATTTTGAAGTCGTCACCTCCCGTCACAAATACCTCTGTCACTATTGAAATAATGACTAATTTAAGAAAACGGTCACAATTATGAAACATTTTTGTGACTAAAGTATCGACACTAAAAACTATGGAATGTGTGACAACACTATATAGTCATAGTAACTTTACATATTTGTGACAAGTTTGTTGACACAAATAATATAAAGTAGTGACAAGTAAAGTCGTAACAGTACTTCATTTTATTGTGACAAAAGTACCGACACTAAAAATTATGGAATTGTGACAACATTATATGGTTACAGTAACTTTACATATTTATGACAATTTTGTCAACACAAATAATATAAAGTAGTGACGAATAAAGTCGTAACAGTACTTCATTTATTGTGACAACATTATCGGCACTAAAATAATGAGAATAGTGACAAAATATTTGTCACTTATGCTTTGTTTATCAGTGTCCACTACTTGGCCACTAACATATTAAAGAAAAAGTGTCAACATCATTTTGTCACAAAAAAATGGAAATTTATTCTTACAAAAAATATTGTCACTAATGTGTTTATTATTGTAACAAATAAAACTATCAATTCAACATTATAATTGCATTAGTGGTAAAAGAAATTTGCATCAGTGATCATATTGTCTAACAGATTTCGTCACAAGTATGGAAGTTATATGTTACAATAATGTTGTCACTAAATAAAGTTTATATCTTACAGTAAATTTATCACTAATGTGTTTATGTTTGTCACAAATAATATTATTAAATTTAACAATTTAATTGCTTAACTGATAAAATTTTTTGCATTGATGGCCATAAAATAGAAGTTGTCATAAATGATACATGTTTTTAGTGCCAAGATATTGTCACACAAGTAAATAAAAATTATTAGTATATATAAAAATATATAAAAATCACCAAAATGTACAAAATTCTAATTTCCAGTATATAAAATTGGAAAATTTTATATCAAAGACAATTATATTTATTATAATTATCCCAAACTACTACGTACTAATTTAAGTTAAAACTCTCAAAGGTAAATTTTCCTGGCTATTCTTCCAAATGAAGTTCACTTTTGATTTGTTTCCCACAAAATAAATAAAAATAGAATCAATTAATTAGTTTATAAAATATTAAGTTAGTACTAACATTTTATAATAATATAATGCTAATGATAAGAAGTGATACTAACTATTCTAGATTTTATAAATTTATAAACTTACATGACTAGTTGGGATATTTGATGTTGTGGCAGAAGTATTAAGTAACAAACTAGGAATTTGTTTTTCTTCAGCTGTCTTCTTGAACATCAATTTGTTTTCCTTATAGTACAGAGGAGGAAATTGAGCATTAATTTATTTTCCTTCAGCTTTCTTCTTGGCAAGTCTAGCATTGATTGTTGGTCCTCATCCTCATTTTTTATAATTTACATTTCCTATTTTAAAAAAATAGTTAATAGACATATATAATATTATAATAAAATTTAAATGTACAATCATATAATTTTGAAGATCAGGTTACCAGTGCTAACAACAACTTGTCCTTCTGGCCTAGTTACATTATTTGAAGTTCCAAATGTAGCATTGAACTGTTGATTATGAGCCTCTATAGCTTTTGACTCCTCTACCGTAGTAGGTTCATTTTGTTCATTATTCATATTTGATAAAGATCTACCATTGTTAACTATTTTGCAGTTTTGCAAATAATTACCCATTTCAACCATCTTGCACTTTTAAAAATAAGTACTTATTAGGAACAAGCAGCATAAGCAGCTAAAACAAATTATAAGAAAAAAATTCATGAAGTCAACGAGCACAAATAAAATCAAGAGAATATTAATTCTAGTACTAATGGTGGTCTGGTGAGGTAGTGTAGTGGAAATAGCTATATATAAAGTTACATATTTGTAATAGAGTATGAAGGTCTCTTAGTCTATTTGCTACTTTTAAACCAAGAAATGCGTCAAACTTAAAATAACATTGCAAAATTACCATCAAATAATGCTAGTGGAAACCATGTCATAGTATAAATATACAAAGCCAATAATGATTATAAAAAATAAACATAAAAACCAACAACATCCGAAATCCTTACCCAGTACAATATTATCAAAAGTCAAAAAGTTAAATTGATTCAAAAAATAAATGCTTGGTTTTTTCTCCAATCAACTTATTTCTTTTGAAAGCATAATTTCTTATTATATATCAGATTCTAATAGTAATAGAAGGCCTAGCAACTAATAACAGTATAAGATGCAATTGAAAAATGAAATTAAGCAAAGAGATCATAAGGAAATGAAAAAGAAAATGCAAGGTAAATTGAATTTACAAAGGAGAAGCTTACGTTAATAATTGTTTGAACAAGAATAGGAAAGTATGTATGAATAGCATAGGCTTGCATATAACCATCTTTACAATTATGGAAATAAGGGTGGAAGAGATGAAAACAAGTAAAACCAACCTTTGCATTAGGTGCCACTAAGGTAGTTTCACTACCCTAAGGCACATTCAAATTGAAACAAATGGTCCATTAATAATCCTTCAGTCCAGATTCAAAAGGTCAATGTCATCTCCTTGGTAACCCTGATGAATTTGAACAGGATGCTTTAGGCTATCAAGATCGCATGTAACTGCAGCAGATTGACCAGTATAGCTGGTTGGCTCACCATAAGACTCAAAGCCAATCACTGGCACAAAGCAAATATGCCCATCATATTTCTTCAAATGGATTATTCGCTGAAGGGCCTATATATGAGGGACTAAGGAACATAAGGTTTAACAGTGAGCCAAGTTAGAAAACAGGGGAACCTACCAAGCAATCTCATGGTTTTGAATAGCATATAAGAATCCAAAAATAGATAACAAACCATGAGAAGTGTCAATTTTATGCATTAAACCACTCACTGCACACAATCTTTCGATTTTGAATTAGCAGAGAAGTCATCATTTTGTTATAAACATATAATGATCTCAACAAGAGAAAGGGTAAATTTTGAGCATGATTCTTCCACTATCAAAGAGAGATAATAAAGATTTAGAAAGATTAAAGAATGTATTTTCTACAAACAATTGAAGTTTCATCTAGTGACTTGGTTAATTGAGCCTTGCATCTGCCAAAAAAGTCATTTCATAATATAATAACACTATTTCTACATTAATAAAACTTCACAGACTTTTTTTAACTAGTATCATACGATGAAGCCAAGCACAAAAGGTTAATAAGTTTTCAGCTAAGAAACATATTAAATGATTTGCACCAGCTACCTTGATCGATGGAATGTCAATCCATTTTCAAAATTACAACAAGGTGATGATAGATCCAAGAATTATCTAATTTGGACCAAGATTATAGATTTCAAAGAGAGAAGTAAGGATAAACTGAGATGTTAAAAATAAAAACAAAAGAGTATCATATAGATAAGAAGTTGAATGCTCGAAAAGATAGTTAACATACATAAAACTCAATGCGTGCACTCCCCATCCATTTATATCTTTCGGATTCAATATCAATATCTGCCACCAGACCTTAAACAAAATAACGCAGTTCAATTCAAGTAAGCTTTAGGAAATTGAAAGACAACATCATAAAAGCTAATAGTATAAATTAGTTAAACCTGTTGAGAGCAAAGAAAATCAACACTGTAATCAACAAGATCATGTTAAACACACCAGATAAGATTTCCAGGTTATGGATCATTCACTCAACCTAATACATATGTGATTAGTTCCTTTTGTAGTCTATCTCTCCTCTAAAATAGAAAATTTGGGGGAAATTAAACTATCTAGGAAACACAGATCCGAAATCACGAAAGCTCTTTCTCATATTAAAAAAAAATGATAGAAGCCAAATAAGAAAATAACAAATAAATCTGTAAGAAAACAAAGTCAATGCTAATCAATAAAAAAATTACGAAAGAAAACACAAATCGGACCCGTCAATTGTGAAACGGACACAAAAATCCAAGTTCTTAACCCCAAAACAAATCCCTAGACAGCCATCGAAACATTTGATAATGTAGTCGATAGATAAACAGAAAATAGAAATTACTAGGAATAGAATCAAAAAACTAAATGCAGATCAGGATGTCAAAAAAATCCAAGAAAGAACAAAAGTAAATGGGGCATGAGATCAACAGAAGGAGTAGAAACGAGGAATAGATTTAGAGATTAAGGAGCTATTAATCTGGGACAATAGAGAAGGGCAGCTTATGGAGGGGAATCAAAAGGGTTAGGTTTTAAATGAGGTTGTTTACTTGTTTTATAAGGTGGAAACTTATAAATCATATAAGCTATTCAGAAGGCAGGCTGTGCTTTATACAACATTTATTTAAATATTAATTATATATGAGTTAATGCAAAATATATTCTAGTGAATACAACTACAGTTTCATATTAATTTAAAATTGATACTTTTAAAATCAAAATATGAAATTATAAACTCAATGTATAATATAAAAATATATTTTTCATTGTACTAATATAAAATTTAAAATTTAAAATTTTGATCCAACTTCTATGACTTTTCATAGTTGGTGTCCACATTTTTAAGGATACATTAATGTTCGATTATTTAGGAACTTTCCATCAAAATTCTATGAATCACATATTTAATATACATTTAATTTATTATATATTTAAAATAAATAACTTTAAAATAAATTAAATATATAAATTATTTAAATTCTAATGCATTTTTTCCCTTTCAAAAGGATAGCATCTCTAAAGCTTGCAATTTTACTTCTTATAAAAATTATTCCTATATTAAAAAAATAGTTTACTATCATAAGAAAGACTTTTAAATTATGAAATGTAAATTATATTCCAATTGCAAATATTAGTAATTATTATTATGAACAATATAATTATAATTATGATTATATTTACAATAAAGAAACCACATTCACAATAATATGTAACTTAAACCCAAACATAGTATAACGAATTTAAAACCATGCATAATTGAAAGATGATCAGGGCTTGACTTGATAGTCCAATTTTGATATAATCAAAATTTGAATTAAATCCATATTATTTTAATTATTTATTTTTATGAATGATGATGAGACAAATAGTGAAGATGAGGAAGGCGACGATGACAATGATTGAGCATTGACAAGAACTTTGTTTTTAAATTTTGAATAGATTAAGAGTTTTGCTTAATATTTTTGGAACAAGATTTTCATTATATTTAAACATTTATTTATTTTGATTTTTATTTTGATGAAATTTCAAAGTTATGTTTAGCAAATATCTATGATATGTAAAATAATATTTTTGGATTATCAATATATCTAGTTTGAATATTTTATAAGAAAGCTATTTAAATTTGTTTGCAAATAATAATATTAAAAAAAATCGTGACAAGTAGTTTCTAGTCCCTAAAATTTGTACAATAATAACAAAAGTAATCATTAGAGTGGGTAATTTTAATATGCTATTATAACAAGAAATAATTTCATTAATTTGTTATGTTTATATTGACAATAACCTTTGTAACAAAAAGTTAATGATTAAGTGGCAACAAAATTTCTTGTTACAAAAATTACGAATAGTAGTGACCATAGTCATAGTTACATTTTGTGACAATATTAAGTAGACACTAACTAATTGAATTTATATTGACAAAAGTTTTTGTCACAACAATAGAAAATATTAGTGACCAACATATATTTTATCACAATTACACTTTATTCCTGCCAAAATTACTTTAGCTCCAAATTGCAAATGCTTTTAGTGAGAGAACTTAGTGATAAAACAAATTTTGATATTATTAATATATTAATAGTGACAATTTAATTGTGAAAGATAATAAATTGTCACAATTACCATTGTATTAGTGATAAAAAAATAACAAATCATCATAGTTAATCTAAGCAATAGTGTCAATCAATTGTTTTGTCACAAAAAAATTTCATATCTATGACTAAATAATAGTTAGTCATAAAAAAGTTGTCACTAAATGTCTTAACTCGTGTAGTGATCAAACTATGTTCTGTCACAACAAATAGAAAATATTGGTGACCAATATATGTTTTGTCACAATTACAATTCATTCCGCCAAAAGTATTTTGGCACCAAATTGCATATCCTTTTAGTGACAGAACTTAGTAATAAAAGAAATTTTGACATTATTAACATATTAATAGTGACAAATTAATTGTGAAACTATATTATCACAATTACCATTGAATTTGTGACAAAAAAATAAATCATTACATTTAATCCAAACAATAGTGTCAATCAATTGTTTTATCACAAAAAACTTTATATCTATGATGAAATGATAGTTAGTCACAAAAAATTTGTCACTAAATGTCTTAACTCTTGTAGTGCTATGCCGAATTGAGTCCACATTTACATCGCAAAATCTATAATAAATCCAATTCAAAATTTAGGAATACCAAGTTCTAACCTGAACACCCTCATTTATATTCACTACATTCAGATAATCCCAGTTCTAATCAACAATGAATCAAATTTAATCAGTTTCATGCGTTTCTATATAAACATAACCCTTTCCAAAAATTTTTATCTCACAAACTATCAAGAATTTCAATATGTCACCTTTATGAAAATTGATTTACATAATATTTGAAAATTTTCAAAATTATTTCCAACCATTTTTGGGCTGATTGAAAAATCACCATCGTCGTTGAAGCTTGGGGGACACGTGCCACCGCTAAAGTGGTGGTGATCTTCACCGCCCACCCAGAAATGATGAGCTCACCTCCAAAAATCCAATGGCAATGGTCTTATGTCGAAACTCCTCCTAGTTGGTGAGAATCGAAGGTTTGAAGCTCAAAAGTAACTCATTTGTGTTCACTAGTAAAATGGGTCGATTAGTATCAAGTTACTCTTTTTCTACATTTTCAGGGTTGTTAGACATGATGTTGGTATTAGTTTTGCCCAAAATGACTAGAAATGACTTACCTAAGTGGACTGAAATTACCAGTCTTGATTTCTCCAAATTTGGGTTATTTTTTATTAAACAAGTTTAGGGGTTTGGTATAGCATCTTGAGAGCTTTCCGTAGAGTCCTAGATCACCAAAATGGCGGTCGGATGGTGAAGGTATGAGTGTCAGAAGTTGGAAGTGAACAGTAGCCTATAAGAAAAAAAAGTTTAAGAAAGAAATAAACTAAGCTTTCTTAAGCTTAAGTTATACTTTTATAGGGTTGTTCTCCTTATTGGTTCATTATGAGTAATTTAACAAAAATTTAGACCATTAAATTCTCCCCCTTTTAAAAAATTTCATCATCGAATTTTAAATCTCACCTCATTGTTGAAATAGATATTGGTATTGACTCCGCATATCCAGCTCCGTCTCCTGCGTACAATCATCCATCATATAATTACTCTATAACACTTTCACTGTCGGTATCTCTTTTGATCTCAGTTGATGAATCTAATAATATACTATGGCAATAGGTTGTTCTTCATATGTCAATCGTCATCAATCTCCACATTACATGACTGAAGGATATTAGAAGGATCCAAAATATACTTTCTCAATGTCGACACATGAAATACGGGATGAACTCTAGACAGGTTAAGTGGTAACACCAACCTATATGTCACTTCACCTACTCTAGATTTAATCTTAAATGGATCGATATACCTTGGAGTTAGTTTACCTTTCTTACCAAACCTCACCACTCCTTTCATTGGTGTTATTTTCAAAAATACCATTTCACCTACATCTTTCTTGTTTGGATCCTCATAACTCTTTTGTCTAATAAAAGTTGTTTTCAATCTTTACTGAATAGTAAGGATTCTTTTGGAAGTGATTTGTACTAACTTAAGTCCTATCAATTGCCTTTCACTAATTTCCTAACATAGAGGTGATTTGTATTTTCTTCCATACAAAGCTTTAGAAGGAGCCATCTCAATACTAACATGGTAATTATTGTTATAAGCAAATTCAATCAGTGGAAAATGCAAATCCCAATGACCACCAAAACTAATAACGCACATCCTAAGCATATCCTCTAAAGTCTGAATAGTTCTTTCAGATTGGCTATCTGTCAAAGGATGAAAAATAGTGCTAAAGTCTAATCTTATACCCAAAGTTTTATGCAACTCTTGACAGAAAACTGATGTAAAGTTTGAATCTTTATTAGAAACTATAAACACTAAATTTTATTAACATATGCCTTGGCCAACTTATCAGTTGAATAAGTCTTCTTAATAGGTAAGAAGTGTGCAGACTTTTTTAGTCTTCCACAATCACCCATATGACATTATATCCAGTATTAATACGGGGCAATCCATTCACAAGATCCATAGTAATCATATCCCATTTCTACTCAGGAATGGAGAGTTGTTCTAATAATCCAGAAGGTCTTTGGAGCCCAAGCTTTACTTGCTGACATGTTAGGCACCTATACACAAATTCTGCAATATCCTTTTTCATTCCACCCTACTAATAGATGCCTTTAAGATCATGATACATCTTGGTGGAGCCTGGATGAATGCTATAAGCTACAAAATGTACCTCCTCCATAATCTGCTTTCTTAAGTCACTCTAGTACCCATCCTCAGAATACCATCACCATCCACAGTAAAACACTTAGCTCAATCCTCTTGAATCTCTTTACCTATCTTACACAATTATGGATCTTTGGACTGGCAGCCTTGACTCTCTCCAAAAACATTGAATTGTGTTAACAAACATCCTGATCTTAATATCTTCCATTACAATCCTTAGTCAACTAACTCGTGCCACTCTTTAATTAAGGCTCTCCTTATAAAGTTGACGTGAGAAAGACTACCAAATGATTTTCTGCTTAGAGCATCAGCTACTGCATTAGCTTTACCTGGGTGATACAAAATAGAACAATCGTAATCTTTCAAAACCCCAATCCGTCTTCATTGCCTTAAGTTTAGACCCCTTTATTGAAACGTGTATTTCAAACTTTTATGATCAGTATAGATCTTACAAGTCGCACCATACAGATAATGTCTCCGTATCTTAAGTGCAAACACTACAATTTCCATTTTCAAGTCATGAGTAAGATAGTTCTACTCATGCTTCTTTAGTTTTTGGGAAGAATAAGCCACTACTCATTTGTGCTGCATAAGCACACAACCCAAACTAACCCTAGAAGCATTACATTACACTGTAAATCCATCTAATCCTGAAGGTAAGGTCAACACTAGAGCTAATGTTAACCTTTCCTTACGCTGGTGGAAACTATCCCCGCACACTTCTAACAAAACAAATTTAGCATTCCTTTGAGTTAACTTAGTCAATGGTGCAACTATTCGAGAGAAATCTTAAACAAATATCCGATAATAGATCCCTAAGCCTAAGAAACTTTGAACCTTAGTAATAGTAGTAGGTCTTGGCCATTCTGTTATAGCTTCAATCTTCTTAGGATCTACTTGAATGCCGTCTTTAGATACCACATGTCCCAAGAAGATTACATGATCCAACCAAAATTTACACTTAGAAAATTTAGCATACAACTGATGCTCCCTCAAAGTTTGCAAAACCATTCTCAGATGTACTGTATGTTCTTTTTCATTCTTAGAACACACCAAAATGTCATCAATAAATACCCTATCCAGAAAAGGTCTAAACATCTTATTCATCAAATCCATAAAGGCTTCAAGAGCATTAGTCAATCCAAAGGACATTACCAAAAATTCATAATATCCAACCTAGTACAAAAAGTAGTTTTTGGAACATCTTCTCCTCTGATCCTCAATTGATGATAACCAGACCTCAAATCAATCTGATAGAAACATTTGGCCACTTAAAGTTGGTAAAACAAATCATCAATTCTTGTAAGTGGATACTTATTCTTAATTGTTACTTTATTCAATTGTTTGTAATCAATACAGAGTCGGAGGCTACCATCCTTCTTCTTTACAAATAATACTGGTGCACCCCATGAAGAAGTACTAAGTTTGATAAATCCCCTACCAAACAATTCTTATAACCTTTAACTCTATAGGAGCCATCTTATAAGGTGGAATTGAGATAGGAGTTGTACTCCACACTACATCAATATAAAATTCAATCTCCGTCTTTGGTAGCAAACTTGACAACTCTTTAGGAAACACGTCAGGAAATTCACATACAATTAGGACATCATCAACTAAACCTCTCTCTCTTAAAATTTCCCTTACTAAGGCCAAATACCTTTGACAACCTCATTGAAGTATCTTTTTAGCAATAATAGCATATATAAGGTTTTGAGGAGATTCCCCTTTATAACCTCTAAGCTAGAATTCAACATCATCAAAAATCATAAAAATTACTAACTTCTCCCAATAATCTAATTTAGCAAAGTGTTGTGATAGCCAATCCATAACCAAAATCATATTAAAATCCATCACATCTAACAATAATAAAATAGCCATTAATTCTTTACCCTCGATGAACACTAGATAAGAAGGAAAAATAACATCGATATTCAAGGATTCACCTAGAAGGGTGGCTACTGATAAAGGAGTTACTAATTTTGTTGCTTGACAACCAATCCTTAATGCGAACACAGGAGATATAAATGAATGGGTAGCACCTAGGTCAAATTAAACTCAAGCATCAATATGAAAAACTAATACAGTACCTGTTATAACTGCATTAGAGGTTTAGGTATCTTGTGGAATGAGGGGAACACCTGAGTCTATCCTTCTTCTAACTATTGAGAGGTTGATGCTTGCCCAAAACCTCTAGTACCAGACCTACCCCTAAGTTAGAATCTATCCCCAAACCTACCTCCTGATCCATAGCCCTACTAGCCTACAATTTGAGATTTACTTTGATACTGCACCTGATATTGAGGCTGAACCCGATGTACTAGTTGTACCACACTAACAGAGGAACATTGAGAAAATTATCTTTGAAACCTAGAATTAGGGCACTTTCTAGCAAATTCCCAATCTGACTATATCAAAAGCAAGCACCTGAAGAAATATGACAAATTCCCTGATGGACGCTACCTTAACTCCGACAAGAAGTGCTTCCAAAGAGAGAACTACTATATCTAGAGCTCTACCCACTGCAACTATTACCTTCTCCAGTTCCAAATCTAATTGATCTTACTGGATCCCTACAACTATGTTTATTATTCTTATGCCTATGTAGATCATGACCTGATCGATACTATCTATGTTGCTCTCCACTTACACCTATCTGTAGCACCGATGATGGCAAACTATAACTTCCATCCCCAATACCATTAGTCTGGTAAGGATCAAGATTGGTGCCCTATATGATGTGTCGCCTCTCCATCTCTTTAGCCTCATTTATGGAACCCTTCAAAGTTTGACCCTCTAAATGAAGTCCTACATATGCCGGACCTAAATCGGTAATGTAAAGTCCCACTATCCATCTCTGATCAGTTATATCCTCTGCATGTCTCATCAGTCAATAAAACTCGGTACTATACTCCTCAACCGACCTGTCACCTCTCTTAAGGTGTAACAATTGCCACTTATAAGCATCTCTCTGTGGTGGTGGGCAAAATCGTCCAATGAATCTCTGTTTAAACTCCTCCTAAGATAAGGTGCTCATAATTGGCTGAATAACCTAGATAAACCAATCCAATGCAGCCACCTAAATTGATAACTCAACAATGTGAATTTGTATATGCCATTCTAGTCTGAGACTTGATACCATTGAGAAAGTTCATGGCATCCCCTATACCAACAAAAGTAATCATACCAATCCTGGTGTAGTGCAAGACAACTTCTGCATTCGTTATACCCTAGCCTTTATTTTGAGCTATCAGCTGTATTAAAGGGATAGTCTAATTTAGAGTAGCTATCGTATTTTGTATTCCTGTAATACCAATTGCTAGAGTAGCAACATCTACACCCTGTGTTGTTGGCTCACCCTGAGCTTGAAAATCTATTTGCCACATAGCGACTCTAGGCTTGCCCTTGTGCCTTGCCTGCCTGGGTGGCGATGAAGCCATGACCTCTTCAAGAACCTATTCTCTATCAATCACTCCTTCAATCTCATAAGTTCATGTTGAAATTCTTCTCCTCCTTATGATTAAAGAATAAGGAAAGAGCTTCAGATATAATAAAAGTCATAACAATACTATGAAAGGATGGAAGTAAAGGCAACAATTTAAAACAAACATGATCCTAATGCTACAATACCTCAAAGAGAAATTTGACTCAATTTTGATCAACCCAATAACTTAAATTTAAATTTAAGGCTTTGATACCAACTTTGTCATGATCCCAACCTTGGACCATGATCGGAGCTAAAGGAGTAGTAAACTTAAAATTTACTAGACCCTTAGCAAGCCTAAAACGCTATCAAATCCCTATATCCAAAATAAAGATAAGATTTCAAAATGATTAACATTCAAACAGTCTTAACAATATCCAAACCACAATGTGCTACAATGTTGAGGTAGTTAAAAAAAGGAAAATCCAACACATACAAGACCACTACAGCTCTAGATTCAAAGGTCACCAACAAACATACATCAAATTGCAAGAGAAGAAGAAGACTAGCGAAGTACCCTGTTAAAAGAGATTTAAAAAGAAGATCCTGAAAAATGGTTGAGGGGAGTCAGACCTCGTGAGTGAATTAATACTATGGTTATGTTATGCACTCCTAAGGATTTCAAATGATGTATGTGTGTGTGTGTGTGTGTGTATCTATCTATCTATTTATGTATGTATGTATATATGTATCACATCCATAAATGCAAATTAACAACATAATGATTTTTTTTTCATAAACATGAATGCATTTCCATTATCAATATCATGTCACATAATCATCACAATCACAAATCACAAATAATAGTGGAGGACTGACGAAGGACCCTATGACATTCCTTTTACCTATAGATTATAGCCATAGGGCTCTCTTGTTTCGCATGCTTCACTTGGTCCAAATACAGTGGATTGTCCTCCAAGAGCCACCTCAACTAAACTACCACAACCTCACTATAACATAATTGCCATCCGAGAGTAACCTTAACCGAACTGCGACAATCATGCCATCATATCATATATTATATATTGATTGGAATCCAAGAGCAACCTCGACTGAACTGCCCCAACCGTGTCGTATCTCAACCAATGGATCAACCATTGACCCAAATCCATATCCGAACAGCTAACACACTGTGTGCATAGCCTGGTAGCTCCCACCAGGTAGCTCATACCACAATGATCCTCCATATCATCATATATCAAGACAAGCATAACATTGCACAATAAAAATATGTGTACATTTGTCAATCCATATGTACAAGTATCATGTGTGCATATGATAATGATGGTGATTTTTGTGATGAATATGAGAATGAATTCTAATGCACGCTCATAACCATGAATATTAACTCACAGATAAAATGTGTTCCTTTGCTCTGAACCTAGTGTCTTGAAGTGGAGGGTTCTGCTCCTGATTGATCTGTAGAAAGAAAAATAGGGAGAATAATTAGAATGTCAAACCTAAACCAATTTTAGATTACCTTAAGAATAATACCATAACTCAATTTGTTATCTATTCTAAGGAGCTCTATTTTTTATTTAAAAATGGTGATGTCACGTTTTATGATGAACCTACTAAAAATTTAGTAGAGTTTCCTTTGTAAAACAGAGATCCTCCTTCCAAAAGAAGGATCATTCTTGCAATGAAAATGAACTTTTATATCCACAAAGGTAACCACAACTTAATTTGGGCCTTCAAACTATATGTCTATACCCAATTGAGTCCACATTTACATCGCAAAATCTATAACAAATCCAATTCATACTTCAGGTATATCAAATTCTAATCTAGACACCCTGTTTTATACTCAATATATCCAAATAGTCTCAATTTTAATCAATAACGACTCAAATTTAATCAGTTTCTTGCATTTCCATATGAACATAACCTTTTCCATTTTTTTATCTCACAAACTATCAAGAATTTCAATATGTCACTTTTATGAAAATTGATCTATATAATATTTGAAATTTTCAAAATTAATTCTAGCCATTTTTGGGCTAATTAGAAGATCACCATTGTCATCGAAGCGTGAGGGACACGCGTTGCTGCTGGAGTGACGGTGATCTTCACTACCTACCCAAAAATGACGAGCTCACTGCTTAAAATTTTTTTCTTGAAGTTGTTTTAATATTTATGGTCATCGCTAGAATCATTACATACCATATAGAGCCAAATATGATTGTTGGTGACCTCAAATTCAAAACCTTGATTCAATTAATGACTCTTATTTTTCATCAAGCACCATTCACTAAGTGTCTTGGAGTTTTGTTGTTTATGCAACTAAATAAAATGTGCCTTAAGTTAGTAATTTTAGTCATGTGATACTCCTTTGATGCTCCATTATTTTAGTACCTTTTTAAATTATTTTAAAATGTGTGAATACTTACTAAAATATATCAACAACTTAGATCAACCATCTAAGGAAATTATATCACATCTTTAACTCCAATTCTTGTAAATTCATTCAAAGGTTTAAGCATATTCCTCTGCTCAAATGAATATATCCATGCTTCATCATGGCTTTACTTGCAATTTTGGTCCTTATCACGCTCAACCAAATTTCATATGTACTTCAATGTTTTATAAACATCCAAATATGTAATTCATGTAATAGGATTTTAAAATATGTTAAAAACATAAAGACATAATTTACTTTCGCTTTTATGTGCCAATTAAGGGACAATGTTAATGATTCATAATAGTTTAATACTCTTTATTAGCATTAAATAAATTTAAAATATTTTTGAAATTCATATTTTCGATACTCTTTATTAGCTTGTTTATATTGCTATTATCATTTGCTATACTTTTGAAAATAAAAATGAGAATAAACACAAAATATATCAAATTATTAAAAATTTCAATATCAATGAAAATTAAAAACTAAATTTTTTGTAGTAAACAAATTATTTTCTTCAATATAATTGAAAAGATATTTGTTGTTATAGTTTTCTATTTTTTTACTACAATAAAATCTTTATTATTTTTATTATGAGGACTGGTGTAATTTTAAACATAGTTTTATTGTTTAATTTTTAAAAATTATTATTTTGATTTCTATTCACTTCTATCATTTTAATATAAAGATAAATTAAAAAAAGACACAATTACAATACTTTAAATAAATTTGCGAACTTTTTAATATAATAATTAATTTAATTCTATGTAACTTTTTATATGCATGTATGCATATAAGTATGTTCTTAAGATTCTTAATATAATTTGAATAAAGACGATTAACACTTTTTATATAAAAATATAAAAATTCTCATTTTTAAAAATAATAATTGAGTCATTCTCATTTAATAATATACATATATTTGTTCATATTCATTATCATGTTAGAGATGTTTAAATGAAGGAACGTCAAAAAAAATTTATTATTGACTTTCATTTTTATAGACACTAAATTTGGTTTCATGTATTTTCTTGGATATTTTCTTTTAATTTTTATATTTTTAGTAGTCCAATTTGATTTCTAATGTATCTAAAGTCTAATTGCATTAATTTTTTATTTTAAATATTTCTTATTTTGAATTCAAATCTTATCACGTTCAATTTATGTTATATAAGTTTAATAATTTAGAAATCAATTTTAGTAAGATTTGGGATTAAATTAAAATGAAAAAATGAAGCTTAAGGTTAAAATTCAGAATTAGGAAAATATTGAGACCAAGGAAACAAAAATTTTGCGGCAAGGACTAAATAGCAACTAAGTAGGGGTTTATTCGCGAGTAAAGAAACGAGAGGGGTTTGTTGATAAAAACATGAAGCGGTAAGGAGCTGCCAGAAGAGTCAAAGCAACAGCTGCCGAACTGTTAAACGACGACGCAAAGATAAACAAAACAAGAAGCGAAAAGACACACGCACAAATGGTAACAGAAGAAACTCAAAACACAAGTCGTACCTACTAACTACAGGGGGTTTTTAGAGAGGGACGTGACGAAAGAATCTTATAGGCCATCTTCAGTACACGTGTCTCGCTCTGTTGGGTATTTCACCATTTACGTTTTGAGGTGGAAGAAACAGCAACAACACAATTTGCATTTGATGAAAACACAATTTGCATATGATGAAAGCACAAAACGCAACTTGCAAAATCCTCACCGTTAAGCAATGTCCCAATCTTCTTCCTAAATTTTAATTTTTTTCATTTGACCATATAAAAGATTCTTCCTTTTCTCATTGTGGCCCTTTTTCACTTTTTAGTTTATTGAAAAATCGAGAAAAAAATCTGATTTCACACGATATATAATAAGAATAAAATATTTTTGTTTAATTTTTCAAAATTTAAAATTGCTTTAAATTATGTAACATAATTAAGTCATGAATGCAATAAAGTATAAATATAAATTATAACTTATTGTGTAATTTAATCCTTTTTTTACAATTCCTTTTGAATAGCTTTTGAAACTTGTTTATGGCAACTATCATAAGTTACACACATGTTTAGTATCAAAATATAATGAGAATTCTTAAGTCAAAGGGTTACTTAAGAATCAATACAATGAAAACTTTTATAGACATACAAGTAATATTCTAAATAAAATTCTCATATCGGGTTAGGTTAGTAAACTTGTTCTTTGATAAGTACTCACATGTTTGTTTAAGTATCTCTATACTTTAGTCTATAAGATTAAATATTTTTTCATAAGAAAGAAACATAACGTATATAAGACATTTTACGCTTCAATAATGTCCGATCTTAATACAATAATAACTAAGAACAATTTAGAGATAATAAATAAATATAATATGAATCTCATAATTATGATTTCATCATATTTTTATTTGCAATGTACATTTATATTATGGATTTTATCTTATACATTAGTCAATCAAAAGAATATACTTAAAAAAATATCTTTGAATAATTATGTTACAAAAACTACAGCCAACTAATTTAATGTAGGGTATAAACCAACAATCTTCTATTTAAATTAAATTAGTTGTTTAAGTATCTTATACCACATCTTTATATGATGATCATACTATTGTTGGGATAATAGTTTAGTGAGAGAATTTTATGAGATTCTCTATATTAAACACTTACTTACAAACTTTCAACTCAATTATCATCATAATTAAGAGAAAATGCCTAAATACATATTTGGATCTTTGATGAGACCTTAGATACCTTTTACATGCCTAATGGCTATAATAGTCCATAATAGATTATTTTCTGAATAATGAAAGCAACTATATCAAGTTCATTCGATAAAGAACTTCTTAATTCAAATAATAATTTATACTAAATTTAAAATATATTTTGGCTTGATTAGCAATTGATATTATATTAGAACCTTTCCAATCTCAAAATAATATTATTCTAAAATAAAATATACCTTAACTAGGACTTACTTTTGTCAAACTAAAGTTTATATCTAAATGACCTTGAACTTAAATATCAACTCAGATATAGAATAATAGATACCTTTACTATTTCATAAGTATCAGATATTTCAAATAGTAAACATCTAACCTTTTAGATATATCATAACTTGTTGCTCTCCAATTTGGTTCTAAACTTATTGGATATTATATGCTTCAATCAAGCATTGCATTCTAAAACCAATAACTACGACCTTTTAAAGTCTTATAGTTCCATATCTAATAAAATAAAATCTTACTAATTGATTTAATTAAAACTAATGAAGGTAAGTTATTATACTAGGCATAGTTATAAAATAAATAAATAATATATCGTACAATATCTCATATTATGTATTCCAACTTACGCAAAACCATACTATTATGAGATTTAGTTATGGAGATATGCATTAGAGAATCTCATTCCCTACAAATAGAAAATTTAAATCTCACTACATCGATTTCATCAAAGTGCTTCGACACTTACAATACTTAATTTCTACTTAGATTTAAATAATTTGAACTTTTTAAGATTTTCAATCAATATTTCATTTAATATATATGACTATATCATTAAAGTAATTAGTAAATTTAATTAAATACAAGCATTTATACTTTTATGAATTATTATTACATCTACCACATCATATGTATAAAGTTTGACAATTCAATATCATAAACATCCTTTCATTAACAATTGATTTAGTTATCCTTTAACTTAAACAAGTTTCACAAGTTTTATATGATTTATAATCAAATGATATGTATCATTGTATGCAACTTTATGATTCTCATTATATTGATTTAACCATTATGACATAAAAGGATAGTCTTAGTTATCTAACTTTGTATTTTTGCCACTATGTTAATGATAAGTCTTACTTTGATCTTACATATACAAACTATTTGTATAAACTTGGGCAACTACTTTTACCAAATAATTTATTTCTTATTATGCCTTAAAATTTGTTGTAACGTTAAATCCAAATTCAATATTATATACCCATAAGCATGAATAAGAAATATATAATCTTTGTCATACCTAATTTTCAATGTAATTAATTATAATTCTAGAAAATAATTTTCTAAAATTTAACTAGGATTCAATCTAGTTATTAATCTTAATCAAATTAATAAAAATAATTACTTTAATTTATAATTAATTTGAATTTAAAATTCTTTTAAATTATATTTCAAAATTGGATTAAATTAGGAATATATTGTTCTATATTTAAAATAAGTTTATGTAGTCTTAAGATTAAACAAGAATTAAATGACTGATTGAATAAAAGTAAGTAAATCCCAATCATATTTTAAACTGTTAGAGAAAGAAAATCCTTTACTAAAATAAGCCACAAGATTCCTTCATTTGAGATGTTACATTCCATTGTAAAGAACAAAACATGAACTACAATGAGAGCACTTTCAAGTTATTGGAAAGCTTTACAGGCCATTGTCTACCACCGAAATATATTTTTCTTTGTAAGATCATGGTCGAGTAGTAACGTCATAATTATGCATAGATCTATAGTAGTATCTTGTTAATCCTAAAAACCCTGACAATCTGAATCTTGTCTTGATCTACTTCAACAACTTTGGCAAATAACACCTCGACATTGTGCCAGATTCAATTACAACAAACTATACTAGTTATCTCTAAGTATTATTTGCTAACAAATATAACTAAATTTCTAAAAAGCAAGAGATAAGGATAAGTTGCTTTTTGCTAATAAACATTACTAAGTTCCTATAAAACAGGAGATAAAGGATAAGTCCTAAAAAGTAGGAGATAAAGGCAGGATTAGAAATCTTATTCAATAACATTTAGTAATGTAGATCAAGTAATTGATAAAGCTGGGTTTAAAGTTCAACCCCGGCCGCTGAACCGGTTAGATTTGTTTTTATCTTCTTGGAATGTGGCAGATAGCGAAAGTTCTTCTAACGGGACTATTGTTAATTAAGGAAATAGAGGAGTTGATAATGTCTGGGACGAAGGGTGTTTTGAAGTTCATGTTGATGGTGCTTGGACTTTGAGCATAAAAAACAGGTTCTGTTATTGTCATGATGAACTAAAAAAAAAACGAGTCATTTACACAAGCTGTTCTTCTCCTTTTTCTTAATTCAGCTGCATTTCTGAACAAGAAAGGTCTTTTTCATATCTTTGTCTGTGGAAGGTAATTTACTTTGTCTGCAGCAGATAAAGATTGGTTTCTGCGCTACTAGGAACTCCATAAATATGCCATCCGTTTGAAGATAAGTTGCACAAATCTTTCCAAATAGCTAGGAAAAGTTAATCGACTTAATGTAAACCTGACCAAAAATTTAAGCTAATTTATTTTATTGTGCTAGGAAGTGATTAAGACAAGATAGGGATTTTAACTATTCTACAACCTGAAACTAAGCTAAAAATTGCACATAGACTAGTCATATCAAAGTCAAACGGAAGAACCATCAAGATCCTGAAGCAACTGGTTTTTCCTGAGATTTATCTTGGATTTCCAGCTCTCCCTTATCAGTATGATAGTTATTGTAGTAACTCTTCCAGAACCAATGCTTCTTCCAAACCCTGTCTACCATTTCATCAATTGGGACACCCTTTGTCTCAGGAAGAAAGAAAACTGCAAAGAGGCCCATCACCACAATCCAGGCAGCGAAAAAGAAGAAGATTGCAGATCGCATGTGGCATAGCATTGTAAGGAATGCTTGAGCAATGATAAAGGTGCAGAACATGTTCATGCCAACAGCAAAAAAGAAGCCTGAGCTCCGAGTCTCTAGAGGGTAGATCTCACTAGGAACTAGCCAGCCCAAGGGACCCCAAGACCACGCAAAGCCGGCCACAAATACACAGATAAGGATGAGCACAAGTAGTGCTGCATGTTTTGGCATAATATTTGTGGACTGCAAATTGATTTTGAGAATTACTCCCATTACAGTCTGAAAGAGAAAAAAGAAAAACACGATTAGAATGAGTTATGCTACTTTCTTTAGAGATATGTTAGGAGTATTTATTAGGAAAACATACATGGAAGTGTTACTGAGGACAATTGAGCTATTTTCATTGGATCATACAATAAGAAAAAAAAGAAAAAAAACATGGAATAAGAATCAGGTGGTAGTTCTGTTAATGGTGAATTCTAATGATGATTTTAGATACCTGAGCAATAAGCATCTGCACGGCAGCTTCGATGAGCAATACCCTTCTCCCAACTTTATCAACGGTAAATATAGCAACTAATGTGGAAACTGAGTTGATTGAATCAGTGACTACAGCCGATAATAGAGAAGCGCCACTCGCTAAACCCATGGTCTGGAAGAGTACAGGAGCATAGAACATGACTACGTTGATGCCTGTGAACTGCTGGAAGATTTGTAAGATTGTGCCACAAATGAGCTGAGGCCTATATGGTCGACTCATAAGATTTCTGAAGGGGTGCTTGACTTGTTTGGCCAGTTGGATGGCATCCACAATTTCGTTATATTCTTTATGGACATCCTCTGCACCTCTAATCTTCCTTAGAACATGTAATCCTTCTTCTTCTTTTCCTCGCTCGATAAGGCTTGTTGGGGTCTCCTTGATAATTAGAGAGCCAACGAGCAGAATTATGGCAGGGCCTGCAGCCCCTCCCAGTGAAATTCTCCATCCATATGGGTGTATGTTTGAAGTATAATAATTTACCACGTTCGCTATCAAAATGCCTACGGTGATCAAAAACTGAAAGCATATATTGAGGCCTCCTCTATATCTTGCAGGTGCAATTTCAGATATGAACAATGGCACTGCCTGCGTTTGACAAGACATTTTGCATATAACGTAAGTAGGAAAAATCTATTCAACTCTGATGAAAATTTACTCAGTTTTAGAAACATACTTGGTTGCCGAATCCAACCCCAGCACCGAGAAGAAGCCTTCCTGCAATGAGCATTCCCAGATTCTGAGCTACAGCATTTAAAATGGCTCCAACAAGAAAGAAGATAGAGGCAGCTTGGATTGTCGGTTTCCGACCCAGCTTCCTGCAGATGACTGAAGCAACAAAACTAGAAACAATGGCTGCAAGATAGAGTGAAGAGGTAAAGAGTTGAAGGAATTGATCGTCATATTTGCAGTAGTTATCTTCCCTTGCCTTGTGCTTCCTGACGTAAACAACTGGGAAAAATTTCTCCAGGAAATCATCCATTGACGTTACACCTCCTACAATGAAACCAAAAACAAATAACATATGTTACCAACATGTTTATTAACACGATCATCAATTGGTCAAACGATGAATTTCTTTTCTATGTACCTGATATGCCAATGTCATAGCCGAACATGAGACCTCCGAAGGCTGCAATGACGCTACAAACAAACACCTGAACTGTAAGCTTGGCAGGGAAGTCCTTCCCAGAGGCAGAATCTGATACGACTAAGCCAGGCATGACTAGATGATTCTTTTAGGAAAGTCCTACTACCACATTCCAAAAAGTTGACACAAGTTTATAGTCCCAGGAATTCGTTATAAAAAGATCCAAGTCCTATCAGTTTGGGAAGAGAAAGGGACAAAAACGTGATTATATTTAATCCTTTCGGGAACTTAAGTCTCGTCTTTGGTGTGTGCAGATAGATTAGACAGATAGATAGATAACGCTTCATCTACTTGATAATCTTTTTTGTAACAGATTCCGAGGAGATCTCACATTTAAGTACCGACTTGACTGGCTTGGTAGTTGTAGTTGGACTTAATCCTGAAAAAGCTAATCAATATTAATCGGAGGTATTCGAGCAGATATTTTGAAGATGTTATTTACATATTTTAAAGATATTATCAGGATATTATAAAGATATTTGTTCTTATCAAAATAATATTATTTTAATCTTTTATATTTAATTTAATAATTATCTTATTTTATTTTATTGATATTGTATTAATTAAAATATGTTTTTTTTATAGTTCTTTAATTTTATTCTTACAATAAAATTTATTTATAATTATTTAAAAATTAGTAATTTTATAGATCATTGAAAATATTTTTGATTAATTACTTATAAAATATAGAATATTTTGATTAAAATATTCTATAATATAAATCGTATAATAACTAAATATGAGTAAAATAATTCTCATTATTATTCCTAGTATTTGATATCAAATAAGCATAACTTTTAACTTAATTAATCTCATTCTTAATGATTACATATCAAATAAGCATAATCAATAATTTATTCATATTCCAATTCTTATTTTTTATTTCTATTCCTTCTTTTATTATGATTCATTCATTACTGTTTACCGAGTCCTAAAGAGTAAAGCTTTGTTTGGTAATAACTAATAATTAATAAAGATTTGAGAATGAGAATGCAATCTTGATTTATAGGAATGGATTAAATAGGGAATGATAATACTGGATAATATTCTAAAAACTAGACGAATATTAAATTAGTAAGATAAGATGTTTAAAGATCTAAAGGTCATAAAATTGATATATAATAAAGATTGAACCAAATTGAATAACTTAAAATATGATTCAAGAAGGAGACTATCTTTACATATTGGTATTGAAGAGATTGGAGTCTAATTGAACAAGGAAATTATCAAATAAAAACAAACTATCTATCTTGATTTATAAAAATCGGTTAGTTTATGAAAGTTAATTAATAAATCTATCGATTTTTAATAAAAAGGATTACTAAGATAAACTGATAAGTTGAACAGTTCAAAGTTTATATAGTTGAATAGTTCAAAGTTTATATAGTTGAACTGGCCAAAACGATTCGGTTTTTAATCAATGAATTATTGGAATGAATTTTAAGCAATCATAAATTTTTATTCTTAAGGAGTATATGGTATAATTAGAATTAAATATCAGGAATAACAAATAATGGGTATAATCAAGATATTATTAGGATATTACCATTAATTGTTATCATAATATTATTATCAAAATTACAAATTATAGTCTTTTATATTTAATTTTTAATAATTATTTAATTTTATTTAATTGATACTATATTAAATAAAATAATTTTTGTTCATTAAATCATTTAAAAAATTTTGATTAATTATTTATAAAATAAAAATTATTTTGATTAGTTGTTTATAAAATAAATCATATAATAACTAAATATGAGTAAAAAGTTTCTCATTATCATTCTTAATATTTGAGATCAAATATTGACATCACTATTAACTTTTTAATCTCATTCTTAATGATTACATACCAAACATGTATAATCAAGAATTTCATTATTATATGTGGAGAGTAGAGGTAGAAAGTTTGGCAAGGTAGTTTCTAAAGTGTGATCTTTTTGTAATTTGCTATCATTGATCATAATATATTTACAAGATTTTACTTTCTTAAGAAAAAGAATTTCATTCTTATTCTCATTCTTTTTTTTTTATTCCGATTCCTTCATTGTTGGTTACCAAACGATACCTAAAAAGAAATCCTCATATATTGTTCTAAGATACTCTTCTTTGTAATTATTATATTATTTTTCATTTTTCTGATTTCACCAGTCAGAAGGAATAAATTATGAAACTTAAAAGAGTCAATAAAGTGACACGCCTGTAACAAACTTTGTTCAACATATTTAGTGGGTTAGGGAGGTAGCTTTACTGGCAAAGACTTGACTGAAACTCGGGGATTTGTGGGAATTTGAATCCTTAAAGATCTACCCTTTTTTATATAAATGAAATTCTTTTCTTTAAAAATCTTTAAAGAAAGAAATAAGTAGACTAGATGTTGCAATTTAAATAAAATTGTTTTAAACAGTGAGAAAAAGTGGTGCAGTTCTAAAATGGACAAGGGATTACTCATAAATGTATTCATTGTTCATGTTTAGAACCAAAATTGAATTATTTGTTTTATCTAGTTAGTTAAAGGGATGCAGAGTTGAATTACCTCTTTAAAGGGATGCATACATAGCTAGCAGTATTAAGTTTATTTAGTAAGAGAAGAGGGCATGTTCATTTTAAACACTAATAAAGATTGGGGTTTCAATATGTAAATTGATTTGCAATTACATTGATGACCATTATAAAATTTTAATGGTGAATACGGTTGTAGACCAAGATTTGTATTTTATATAGCTTCTTATATTTTAATTTAAATTACTTCTTAATTATATGTTTATGATTGTTTTCACTATAATAAAAAATTACTCTTGTTCACAAACCATAAAACTAGACTAGGTACTCTGTTTGACAATAATTTGTATTCACACTACTGCATATATATTTTGAAATAAAGATTTTATTTTTGGGTGTCAAAGATAGCATACCAAAATTTGGTATTATTGTTAGGGGTGTTTTTAACTAATTTCTGTGTTTTCTTTTTTCTTAATTTATTGTTTGTAATTTATTTTGTCTTCCTAATTGTGTATGACTATGATCTTTTAATCCAAGTGATGAAGTTTGATCCAAAAATAGAAAGAACCTTATGTAGATTAAAGAAAGAAAGTACATAAAAATCGCAAAAGAACGATTCAAATTTTGCTTTCTTATTTGATAGTCATTCAGATTTAGAAGAGAAAAGAGTCATGTTTAAACATCAAACTTTGAAAATTTAGACTAATAACCTATTTACATAACATTCCCTTTAAATGATGATCCTACTTTTGAATTAAAATTTAAACTAATACATCTCTTACCCACTTTTCATGGTCTTATAGATAAAGACCCTTATAAGCACTTAAAAGGAATTTCAAATGGAATGCACAAGTATGGAACTCACGAGGGTAATGGAAGAACAAATCAAGTTGAGAGCTTTTTGCATTCATTGAAATATACAACAAAGGATTGACTATGTTACTTACCTTCTGGAATTGTTTCCATATGGAACGAGATAAAGAAGTTGTTTTTAAATAGACAATTTTCAACTTCAAAGGGTGGCCAATATTCAAAAGAAAATGTATGGTGTAAAGCAACAATAGAGATTATTTGTATGAGTAATAGGAAAGGTTTAAGAAGCTACATGGAAGTTGCCCCATCATCAAATTAATTGCTTATCCAATATTTCTATAAGAGCCTTCTACCCACTAGTAAGAGTAGGATTGAAGGTTTTAATTGAAGAGCATTAGTGTATAAAATTGCTCAGACCGCTAGAAACTTGATTGCAGACATTACAGTCAACTTTTAATAATATGATACAAGGTTTAACCCACTACATAACTGTGTTCAAGAGGTACATGTTTACTCATTTGAATAACATATTGCTATGTTAACCTATCTTATTTGTCAAATGATTGTAGGTATCCAATTGAGATGTATCCAACTCTTCGAGAAGAGCTCGTTGAGTAAGTAAATGCAATAGGAAGAATTTTGGGATAACCACATAAGAATGTGTGACATTTATTCAAATACATATAACCCATGATTAAGAAATCACCCTAATTTTAACTTTGAGAATCCACTAGTAAATCAGTTCACCACTCAAAATGGCCTAAACTTTCAGTAATATATGCTTTCATACTCTTCTAGGCAAAGAATATCCAAATCTTTAATTCCAATATGTCTTTAGAAGAAATTGTCAAGTCTTTAAATACTAATACTTTGCAACATTAATAAGAAATAAAATAATTCCAACAAGAGGAGAGCTAATATTCAAAATATAAATAATCATATGGGTGACAAGGCAACCGCAATTAGTCAATTAGAGGTATCAAGTTTAGAGAAGTTTCCCTCACAAATGATTATAAATCCAAAAGAAAATATAAGTGCAATCGTTTTGAAGCAAGAAAGAGATTTTGATGCCAGTAAAGATGCCTTATACACTATCAAAATAAGAAATAGATAAAAAGTTAATACATATGAGAATTTTACAAATAATGATGAGGGAAATGCTTTCAATGATGATTAGGAGCCTAAGCATAAATACCTTCTCTCTATGATTATAAACCAATACCTTCATTTTCTTAAACTTTGGAAGAATCTCAAAAATTTGAGGTGATAACAAGATGTATATGACTTTTCACATATGCAAGATAAACATCTTTATTTATATTTTATTAAATAAGTACCTCATTATTCTAAGTTTTGTAAAGGATTATATAAAACTAAGAGGAAATATAAACTTAAACGATATGACAAAGTTAGAGTTGGAAGGAATGTCTACGCAATCATTTAAATATTTTTTCTTATAAAACACAAAGATCCAAATATGTTTAACATTACTTGTACAATAGGTAACACTAAAATTGAAAAGGCCATATTGGATTTAGTAGCATCTAATGACTTCATGGCATATTCTATATATATATATATATATATCTGCATGTGTGTGTGTCTTTAAAACTTGGGCCCTTGAAGAAAATTAAGGTTATAATTTAAATAGGTAATAGATTTAATGCATGTCATAAGGGTACAATCGAAGATGTTTTTGTGCAAGTAAATGATCTATATTTTCTATTAAATATGTGAAAAGTAATATTAATAAAAATAGAAAGATAGTTGTTGAGGGTGAGCTTTGGAGTAGTTGGTAAAGTTGCTTCTTTGTGACCATAAAGACACAGGTTCAAGTCACAGAAATAGTCTCTTTGTAAAAAAAAAAAGGTAAGGTTGTGTACATTATAACCCTCCCTAGACCCCCAAAAAGTAGGAAGGTTTGTGCATTAAGTACGTTAACTTTGACTTAATTTAGAAAATAATATTAAAATAACTCATATTTTATTAGGAAGATCATTCTTAAAAACATCTAAAAATAAGATAGATGCTTACAAAGGCACATTTACCATGAAATTTGATGTGAAATTGTTTAATTTATTATTTATGACGCCATAAAATATCTTGATGACGGTAATTATATCTATTCAGTTGATATGATTGATTCTTTAGCATATAAAGTTTTTGAACTTGAAGGAGAAGATATATTGGAAGTTACCATTTATGAGCATCTTAAAATAGAGAATGAGGAATTAACCTTAAGTATTAATCTACAAGAAATTGTTGTAGCACTAAATGATTTATTGAAGTTATAGCAATCAGTTAACGTTTCTTATATTTTGGTACTAGTTTTTAACGAGAAGCCTTTATCCTTTGTTTTATAGGCACCCATTCTGAAATTACAGTCTCTCCATAATCATCTCAAATATATGTTCTTTGGGAATGAAGAAATGTCACTAGTGATCATCTTAATAATCTTAGAGCGGTGCAAGAGGAAAATTTTGTAAGTTTTTAAAAGATATAAGATACCTATTAGTTGGATAATTTTAGATATTAAGGAATGTATGTATGTATGTCTGTGTGTGTGTGTGTATGTGTGTGTGTGCATCACATCCTATTTGAAAAAGGAGGCATTGAATTGAGCCAATGATAATAAATAAAGACATTGTTTGGAAGGCAAAATATTTAAGCATGTAGACTTCAATCCTCTAGTTCTACCTAAGTGGTGATGCCCCATAACATTACCTACATGTTAAGGAAGTAGGTTAGCCTAGTTATTTATTTTTGTTTAAATTTTATATTTATTTTATTTTTATGTGAATCTTTCTCTATTACATTGAGGATAATATAGGATTTAAGTGTATGGGAAGAAAAGGACAAAGGATTGTAATTTAAGTTTTATTTGTGTATTTTAGTAATATTTATGAGTTGGTGATTTTTAAAAGATTTTTTCTATTGAAAAGTTTTCATTTTAAATTTTCCTAATAAATTAAAATATTACTCATACTACGAGGCTAAACTAGTTGAGTATGAAGGTGACATATATTGAATGGTTGAATTAATTTGAGGTATGAATTTAATTAACAATAATAGTTGAATTAAAAAGGTTAAGTAAATTAATTATCCTTATGAGCTTTTAAACCAAATAAGATTGAGACATCTATATCAGTCTATATTGTTATTGATATTTGATGTTCTTATATATGGATATATCTCTAAAATTGCTTTAAATCATTTTGATATTTTATTGATATATGCATGAAAAGGATAAAGGTCATCTTTGATTTAAGTCTTTAGTTTAAATATCTCTAGTCAATCCCTTTAAATCCTAACTTCTTTGCTTTCATTAAAATCATAAAATAAACTCAATCATAAAATTGATATCTTTACTAACCTTAGGGGTTAGTAAGACATTTGAACCAAATTAATTAAAGAGTTTTATAGAAAGTGGAATATGATAAGTATTAGAGGTGGGCCTGATGAATATAATAGTGGTTTAGATTAATGTAAATTGAAGATTGTTTGAACATTGGACTTGTAAGAAGAAAATCCATGTGTATGATAAGGTAATATATTGAATAAAATAATTATTAAATATCTAAATTTGTAATGTGGATTATGAAATAACGCAAACATACTCAAGAGGGGGGTGAATTGTTTGTGTTAAAAAAATTTGTCTTTAAAACAAAATTTTAGAAAGATCCTCTAAAGATTTGCAGGAACTTAAGAAGGTTCCTGTTAAAGAATAACAACACGAATTATAACTAGTAAACCAAAAGAAGTCGTGTTCAAACTTTAAGAGGAGGGAGCCTATTTAAAAATTCTGTTAAAAAGAACAGGGACCTGCTAAACAGAAAGTGTTTATAAAAACCAATTTAAAACAGAAAGCGCCTATAAAAGATAAGGTTCGTTATATGCAAAATTAGAAGGGTCCTCTTGATAAATACACACACAATGTAATGCGGAAAATTAAAAAGAAGAGAGAGAAAAAGGACACTACTAATTATACTGGTTCAACTTACAACCCAAGTCTACGTCCAGTCTCTAAGTTCTCAACTTTAGTGTTTCACTATAATAAACCAAGTATTAACTTTGACGAGCCTCTCCAAGCTCACGAGTACATATTTTG
>JAOQMM010000008.1:18575881-18588636 GCA_027563515.1 Erythroxylum platyclados | reverse complement strand
TCCTTCAAGAAACTATCCATGGAAGTTACCCCTCCTACAGAAAAATTTAAGTATGCATAAAATCTTCACCAAAATCAAATACATCAGACATTATCTACAAAAATTTGCACTTGCACCTGAAATACCAATGTCGTATCCGAACATGAAACCACCAAAAGCTGCAATAACGCTACAAACAATGACCTGAGCTGTAAGCCTGACAGGAAAATCCTCAACTACTAGTGGACCTGATTTGGCCATGTTTCAATTCAATTCACCGGAACAGCCTTAACTTCCAGGATCCAAATCGCGCCCACCAAAGTGTAGGAGAAGAGAAGCAACAGTTTTGTGTGTTATATCCTAAATTTGGATAACATAGTAGCAGTAGTAGGAGTATAAACTGAAACTGATATTTCAAAAAAAAAACAAAAACTGAAACTGATTCCTAAAATCTCTGATAGTTCCGTACCGATATATTTTGCTAGAATGGTTTATCTTATTGATTCCTGAAGTTTCTCACTTTATGAAACAACCTCAAGAGAAAACAAGATAAATATCAGAAAAGTGGCACTTACATCGTCGCCGTCTCAGACAAGAACTCTTCTTGGACTATCTACCTTTATCTGTCTTGGTAACTAAAAACTTATGTCTTATTGATAACATAAAAGGTAAAACAGGGGGCAGAGCTTAGTAGGTACTTTGTTTTTCTCATTATCTACAGCGACTTGGAGATCTGACTTTTGAAGCAATCAGCGCACATGATTACGGTGCCCCAGTCCCACCCTTCGTCGCTAATAAGTTGTGCGCTCACAATCACAAAAGTGGAGCTGTTCCAGACTTCTACGATTCAAAAAGGAATTCTTTTCCTTAAAAAAATAATAAAACAGTGTGTACTCTCACGTGTCAATCCATGGCTCCACGTCTCAGTTGTGTACTACGGCTCTGTCGGTGTACAAGTGCAAGAGAAATTGGACTGCTACTGTTAAGAGATACTCCGTCAATCATTAACACCATCTTACTCACACCTGATCCTTTGGTAGAATTGGTAACAATTGACTATGGATGTTTTGGTCCATGCTTGGATTAAGCAACGTTAATTTTTTTTCCAGGAATATCCCGAGAATATGAATCCAAAATAATCTCATTGCATTAGAATCCAAAATAGATTCAGAAAAGTTATCTACATATTCTATGTTGCCTGACTGAAGAAGACTTTGTCACGGCATTTACAATAGTTTTCTTTCTCATTTCAGCTATCACTCTCTTCTACTATTTGTGACTTTGGTTAATTTTTCTGGTAAAAGCTCACCGGCGTCTGATGGGTTCTATAATCGCTATCTAATTTAAAAACTTCACCTTTGTTTTCTCCAACCATCTTAAAAAAAATTCTCATTCTCGATCACCCCAAATGTCAACTCTGACTATTGATTCCTGCCACATAACTTAGTGATATGAGTATCGTACATGGCTAAAGAAAGATAAAACTATGTGTATTCTATTTAAGAAATACTTCCTAACCTCAGATCAGATCTCCCGGAATTGGATGAAAATTTTACATCGTAAGATGTGAATCTTGAGGTGCTGCCAAGACTATGTTGGCTTGAGGCGATTGTCCATCCAATGACCTACCCGTGTTCTCCTGCATTTCACACTCTGAAGCATCTGCCTGCATCTGTTCACTTAACAAATCTGATGACCTTTCATCTGTTAAAACGGACGTTGGACTCAATTTGGTAGGAACTTGTGTAGCTTCTGATGTCGTGTGATCACTAGAAATCTGGTTTGCACCAGTAACTTCTTGTTGTTCTTCGCTGTCATAAATATTTGATATCAAGCTATCTCCAAGCTCAACTGGCGCCGAAACGTTTCCAACATCTCCTTCAATTTCTTCTGTAAAATTGAAATGCTGTGTTTCCTCCATTGGTGTTACAATAGTTTGATTGGCATTGCTTTCAAAAGCTGACTTGACAGAACTTTCGGTTTCACCCGCTCTATCTTCATTTGAGCCCAATCCTGTGGTTTCAATAGACTTGCTACGTTCTTGCTGGCTATATTCAGAATGACCAACAACTTCCTCTTGTTCTCGTGCGGTAGCCATTTCTCTGCCAATAACTTCGTGTTCTACCACACCATTGTGATCTTGCTCATTGGTATTATGACACAACTGCGGAGAGTTGTCCACATTATTATCATTGATATTCGCCTCATCGGAGGACTTCTCATGATGAGGAACGGTTGATGGTTCAGGGGAATAAATTTGTTAATTGTCTAGATTTGCAAAATAAATGACAGAAAAACAAACTAAAATGTTCTCGTACAGAAAGGAAGTCACTGACCTCGGAAAGCATAGATGCGTGAGGCAATGAAATTCTATCAAAATTGAGTGAAGGACTTCGATTGTCTTGTGGGATTTCAGTGTCTGGATCCATAGTTTCCTTCATTCCTGCTTTACTGAGGCCGCTTAATTCTCTTGACGTGACTTCAGGGTATCCTACTCGAGGTGCATGAGGCGAAGCTCCCCACAAAATATCATCGCTGCCAGAATTAACTTCTTTCTCAATGTCGGCATCATAAGTTAGGGACTCGCAGTCACTGGACGATGCAGTGGCGTCAAGAGGTGGCGAACCAACTTCTGAGACCTCCACTTGCATGTCAGAAGCTATTGAGTTTGAAGGAGTGTGCCAAGGACCCTTTTGCCCGTAAAACAACTGCTCTTCACTTCTGGTCTTATCAAAAACTGATGGGATGGTATCTGACAAATATTCCTGACCTACACTTCTGGCCCTAGGAAGTGGACAGGGAAGAGAATTTCGTGTTGGGGAAAATTTAAATGCTGCTCCTTTGTCATCTTGTGAAATTTCATTCAACACCTGCTCGTTTTCGGCTGATACGTCGGCTTGGATGTCACTTTCCTCACCCAAGCTTGCCGCTTTCTCGAAGTTATCATTACCACCTTCTCCATCTCCATCTCCGTCAGGCTTGCTTGAAGATTGTTCTTCTGCCACAAGATCAGTAATGCTAATTGTTCGTGATAGAGGTTCATTATCCTGGTAAAATGAATTGTCGATGATCCCGTCGTGAGTTCCTTTACCTGCAAATGTTTGTTTGTTCTTAAATGATACAGAAAATATAAAATACAAACCATTGAGCTTCAACAGAAAATTTTGTTTGTTACCTAACTGCCTTTTAAACCTGGAGTATCCTGGGACGTCAAGATTATCTTGCATGCCTTCTAGCGCAAAAGAGCTTCTCAAAGAGAAACTCTCATGTTTGCAAAAGAGCATATCTTTATGTTGGCCAACTGCAAATTCTTGGTGAAAACTATCGGCCATTAGGTTGGGTTTTTCTTCACTGGAGTCGTATGGAAGGTCGAACGGATTCGGGTATGGCAACAAGACAGATGGTGCTGAACCAGGAAGCTGATCATCGAGGCCATCTGGGAAGAGGGAAGGATTGTTTCTTGCAACTAAAACATGCCCAATTTGATCCAGAAGTGGATTCTTATCACCCGTTAGCTTCATAGACTTCCTTGCTCTACGTCTTGCGATAAGGCTTTCTAGTCTCCTATTTCTTTCTAACTCAGAAATCCCCAGATCCATGACATTCTTCTGATCGTCTTCATTCCACTCCACAGCTTTATTCCTAACATTCTGTGCCTCTTTATCATTCTCATCTTCAAAACCTGAACTTTCCGACTCTGCCTCACCATCCCCTGGAAGAGACATGACATCAGGATTTATTGCTTCACCTGATTGTGCGCCGTTTTCATCCGTAGACACCACTTTATTAGAGGAACTCTCTCCAGGTTCCTTCTCCTCTGTTAACACTTTAGGTTTTTTCTCTTCAACCAGCAGGAATTCCTTTTTCTTATGAACTTCTTGTACACTTGACTCATCATTCTTGTCTTTGATGTTGCTTTCCCTTGTCCTCTCTGTTTGTGATTCCTTCTTCTCGTCTTTCAAGGGATTTTGGACTTCAGGATGTTGGTAAAGAAAATAAAAGCGGACAAACAGGGCAGTGCAGAAAACAAATGGGGAAGAGTATAGCAAGAAGAAGAAAACTGGAGGAACAAACAAGTACAGAAGAAACAACAATATGAATACGGCTGAAGGAATTGGATACTTTTGTACAAATCTAGAGCAGGTACTGAATGAAACGTGAAGAAACCTGCACACAAGAATCTGTATGTCTTTTGCATCAACGCCCATCTTTTGTGTCTATGAGGATGATCAAACTATTCCAACTATAATTTACAAATAATGGCGAATTATATGAAGAAAGCAAAGAAGAAAAATTTTCTCTTTACCTAGGTAACATTCTCAGTAGAATAAAAGTTTTGCAGGACTTGGGAAGAATCATGGGAGGGAGGTGAGCGTGAGTCAGAAATGGTAAACCACTAAGCCAATCAAACAAAGTCCGTGATATGTTTGAGAGCCATAGGACATGGGAAATTTTCATTTTTGGAAAATCTATGTTTGGTTAAGAATTCTGAGAGATCCTTTTATTTAGGACTGCGAACTTGTGTTCACCGCTTTTACCCGGATTCATGGGCTGAAGAAGAGGATAGATGAACTAGGTACTCGAGGAGGTAATTTGTGCAGTTAAAAGATATGGATTATAATTACATTAGAAGAACATACTTTATATTCTACTCATAACATTCAAAAGAATCATTAGAAGCTACAAGAGAAAAAGATAGGACACCCATAAAAAGGGCAAAAGCTTCTTACTTTGAACCTTTTTATAGTGCAGTTAAGACGGTGGTGAAATTTGTTACGGGTTCTGACAATGCTGATTCTAAGAAATTGAATTTTAGTGCCAAGCTTTATTAATTAATCAGTACGTGAAAAATAGTTTTGGGCCCAGTCCAACTAAAGATCTCCTGGGCCTGCAGCTTGTATATGTTTTATCCACCAAGTTACTTTTGATTAAAAAAAAAAGCATTAATACTATAGAGTTGTTTCTGCACAGTGACATAAGTCTCGTCTTGTGTCAGCCGAAAAGTGTACAAAATTATATTTAAGCCCTTCTTTCAGAGAAATTTCTGTTTTTTCAAGTAGTTGATTAGTTCAACTTTTATATGATTTTTAATTTTTATTTTTAAAATAAAAAATATTTTTATTAATAATTATTATTATACATTAAATAAAACTCAAAAATAAATTATTTTTAATTAAACTTATTTTAATCTTTTATATAATATTTATTAATAACGTATTAATAAAATTATTTTTTTTAATAAATAATTTTAAAATTATTATTTATAGACTAATATTTATTTTAAATATATTGTAAATATTAAATCAATTTTTATTTGAAATTTATAAATTTTAAAAATATTTTTAAATTTAATTATATTTATTAATAATTGTTCAATTAATTTTATAAATTAAATAAAATTTGAAATTAAATTTATTTATTTATAATTTTAGCCATAATAAAATTTAATTAATTAATATACAATATTAAACTAAATTATTTAAATTTTTATTAATAACAATGTATTAAATAATTAAATAATATATATTTAATTGATAGTAAATTAAATAATATACGTTTTTTCCAGGTTTCATTTCTAATTGGTTGTTTTCTCATCACGAACTCTTGTTGTAAATTGTAATAGTTAGAGAGTTAAGGATCTTCATTGTTCTTTTTATTTGATGTTTTGATATAATTATTATTTATTGTATGATGAAATTATAATATTTTAAAATACTTTTTGTTGTTATTAATTTTATATTTGTATGATGATTAAATGATCTTTTTTCATATTAATTGTGGTTATTATTTATATGTGAAAATTAACGTTAATAAAAATAAATAAATTGTTTTTATTTTAAATTATTATTATTATAATTTTTAGAGATATGACTGATGTAAAATTTTAAAGTATATAGAAAAATATGCTAACAAACTATTTTGTAATTTTTAAAAAAATTAAGGATATTTCATAAATTTAAAAAATTACCTGAAACAATGTGTAATATTGACCTATACTGATACAGTATTATATCAAAATCTAATTCAGTATCGGTATTAATACAGTATTCATATCGTTATTCCTTATTTCACTTTTTTTTAAAAAAAAGTTTTGATTGATAAGAAATAATAGTGAGGAACGAAACATCGTTTGGAGAATATTCTCCTACATCCAAAGTGAGGGATAATTTTCAATATTATCCTAATGAAAAAATGGTAGAATTTTTGTTAAAACGACGACGCTATGGGACACAATTATAAGCAATTAAATTAGACGACAGCGTAGCAATGTGAAACGAAAGGGTTGCAGACCAAGCACAAGACGATCCATTGTCGTATTGTCAACCAACCTGCGCATCGAGACGTCAATACTTTCCCAATTAGGGCTGGGAGAAACAAACTTCCTTTAATCGATTGTTCCATGTATGGTAGGGCCAGATTTGAGCTTGAGGATCTCGCAGAAGAGCTACATGCAGGATCAGGCTTAATCCAGGTAAGAGCCAAAATTCCTATCTTCTTCTCCATTAAGCATGTTCTATTTCCCAACATAAAAACTTTTCCATACAATGTGTATAATAGTTTGTAACACTGTATCCTTGGAATGTTCCTTGTCTTGGAACTTCCGCTGATTTCTCTCTTTCCATATCTTCGACATGCAGTCCAATCTTTTGAGGATAAAATGTTGAAACAGCCACAACTAAAGCGAGAGAATTAGGGCAGATATAGCCCCAATTCCTTCCTACCCATTTCAATCCCCAATTTCCAATTACAATTAACAACAAACAGGAGAGATGGAGCGAGAATCCAATTACAAAAGGCTTTACGGTTACGCTCCTGCTTTCGTTTGTTCTTATGTCTTCTGACTATTGATAGATTTCAACTGTTTGAAATTTATAGTTTTGAAGATTTGGAGGAGATGTTACATTGGATACTCATTTTAGTTTGCATCCTCAGCTTCACTTCCACCAGCCCAACCCCGAGGAACAGGTATTATTTGCTTTACTCTTCTATTTCAACTTACTAGCACTAGCGATTGCAATGTTATGATTTATGATGTCTATAGGGTCAATGGTGAGGTCTTGAATGTTGGGGAAGAATTGTGGAAGGAAACGCTTTCATTGCAAATGAGCTCACGCATTTACCTCCTCCAAGGACTTAAACCAGTTACTTGGTACGAAGTCAAGATCTCTCATCCAGCTTCTGTATGTATTTCTTTTTTCTTTTTCTGTTTCTTGTGCAATTTTTTTCTTTTTCATCTTGAGACCTTATTACTTTTCCTTTGATTTTTAGATCCCTGCTAGATTTGCTTTGCAGCTCAAGAAGGATAATTCAGACTCGGGGTTTAACCTCTTCCGGAAGTTACTTAATACAGAGAAATTGATTTTTAAGACTGATAGCTTGAGCAGTGATCAGGTTCGATTGAGCTACCACATTTTCTGAATGCATTTGGCTTTCTTTTGAATAACTTGTTAGGAGTTTTTTGTTTCTCTAGAGTAAATTTTATGTCATGGTGACTGTGGAGCCTGAAGGATTTGTTGCAATACCACATGTTCAAGAGAGGAAGGATGTTATATTCAATATAGGTGACCTTTTTCTCTTCTTCAATTTCTGGGATGTGTATTACCAGACCAAATTTGTTTGGCTGACTAGCTAATCATGTTTTCAGTTTATTCATTCTGTTGTGATCCTAAACCTTCTCATCCACTTCCTTTTTGATTTTATCTACTTTCCCCTACCCCAGCTTCCTCTTCCACCTCATCATTGTGAAAGCTTAACTGTTATCTCTAGTTGCCTGAACCTCACTTCAAACATGGTCTGTTTAGCCTTTGCATGAACCAATTTCTACTATTATTATAGTTGCATGCATTAGTGGTGACTCTGTTTGGCAAAGCCAATCTATGTGGCATATGACATACTGCACTTGCTGTATGGTATGAATTTAGGGGACTTGAGACTGGACTTAATTTGAAAGGAGTTTGCTTTGCACTTTTAACTTTGAAGATGTATTTTTTGGATTTAGACCTTTATGGCTGTTAAGGTACCTCGCTGAAGTAGGCCAAACTGATTAAGTAATGACAGCATTTTTGACAACATTTATCTTTGTTCTTAAATTAGTTTCATTCCTTTGAAACTCGCCGCTTTCAGTTCTCTTTTGGTTAGAAGCAAAGTTATGTATTTGATGATTATTGCACTCCTTTAATTCTTGTCCATGGCAGTTTGTGATGAGTTGTTAGTGGGTATTCCACACAAAGCTTGGTGCGTTGCATTTTTGGTACTGCTGTGTTTGGGGTTGGCATTGGTAATTCCTCGTTTTATTCCATCATATCTGCTGCTATTGAATGGAAGACTTGGGATATTGAATCACAATATTCCGAAAGAATGTTGAAGGAAATGATTTTGAAGTAGAATATTTGTCTAGAGGTGAAGATTTTGTGTATATCTTTCATGATAATGAACATCTCAAATAATGTAAGATTAAAAAGGTGTAATCATATTCAATCAATTAATCTATGGTCTGTAGCGTTATTTTTATGGTTTTCTCCAGGTGATTTGTAATGATTGTCTTCTATGCTTCTTTAGAATTGTTTGAATAATAAAGTCGAAGAGCTTGAAAAGTGAGTTTGGAAATAGTCATCCTCTTGTTAGCCTATGTGCATACTCGTGTGTATAGGTGTATGCGCTTCTCTAGTTCTTTTTAAAGGGTTTTGATGGAGGTTGAGAAGAAATTGGACTAGGCCTAAGTGAGCTTATATGCAATCAGGATATTATACATCAACTTAAAACTTTAAGATAATAAGTTGTAAGTTCTGTCTTTGTATATAATTCACTTCATCTTTGTGCTTCTTACTTGTGTGGGCTTACTCCACTTGTGTATTTTTGACATCGAACTAACTCATCCTCAACTTACAGCTAATGCGAAATCATTTGAGTCATTTCATGAATCACCATTTATCTCACTTAAATCCAGGAATCTTTATTTATCATATTTCACCAACCTGACTTTGATATTGATTAATGGTTTTGAGGGAGTTTGGGGAGAAATTAGACTAGGTCCAAGTGAACTTATATACAATTAAGACATTATATTTCAATCAAAAACTTTAATGCAATGAGTTGAGTTTTATCTTTGTATAATTCACTTCTTTCTTATGTCCTTTTTTGATGTGAAATTATTCCATTTATGAATTTCAATACTTTGGTCATTGTGGTCGGTGAAAAACAATGTTGAGTAGTCAGAATGGATCATTTTAGATCTTATATTTAAGCATCAATATGTAGCAAAAATGAAATATGAAGTTGGGCAATGTGAAAACTCCAAATAATTCCATTTATACTGCATTACTTTGTTGCATCACATCTTAAACCCCCCAAAAGAAGTAACGCAAATAAACAAATACATAAAGAGAAACAATCTTAATATTTCCATCATAATAAATAAGAAGACATTTTCATAAGTTTAGATTTTTGGAGTTTGTAATCTAGTTACAAAAGATCAATTGACACGAGGAAAGTAACTCGCTAGTTACCTCAGAAGTGACTGTTTGTCCATTTCATGTTTGATTTTCTATCTCAAGGTTTGAGTGGGCTTCTACCATTAACCTTGAGACTTTACAATTAGATAGATATAAATAGTAAACCATGTTTTAAAGTCTTGGATTGCTTGTGGAAATTGTTTAAAAGGGTTATTATCGAAGGGGAATTGGTTTGCAAAGATCAAGTTACTATTGTCTTTGGATTGCCAAATAAAACAGAAGCTAAAACCAACTTTGAGGAAGATCGTAAGGTTTAAGCTTTGATAAGTGCTAATGCATTGATTTGATTACTAATTTCCCAAGCCTTCTTTTTGTTAAAGAAAATATGTGTTAAAGAAATGGCGTTGAAGCTAATATGAAGTGGATGGCACACTTTAGTATATAAAGAAGAAAAATAAATTCCTAATTTACATTTTTTATAAGTGAACCAATAGAAGAAACACACATAATATGAACATCATATATGGACTAATCAATTAATACTAACATGGTAATTTAACTCGAACTTTTAAATTTAACTTGAACCAATTAAGTTCAATTTAAATTAATAATTTAAAATAATTATAATAAATTATTAGTTTAAGTCAGGTTTAATTAGTTCATTTTGAGTTTTTTTTTTTTTGCTAGAAAAAGGAAAAACAGCCTAATAGCTATTCAACACTAGACTGAAAATGACTATCATATAGCAACAACTCTCTCAACCCAAGCAGAGGATAAAGCAAAATGTAAGAGCCATGCAGAAGACGACGAACATACTTCGCAAGAAAGTTTGCACAACAGTTAGCCTTCTCAGGCATGAACTGAAGGCTCACACTCCAATAGTGACGTAGAAGCTCCTGAATACGGTATAAGATAGGCTCATTACTGTTCACAGTAGCACCATTTAAAATTTGTTTGATGGCCAATTCATAGTCAGACTTCACCCAAACAGTCCTGATTCCTAAACTCTATGCAAAAAGCACACTGTGAAATATGCCCATAAGTTCCGTAGTAAGGATTGAACTCTTGCCAAGGTTGATAGTAAAGCTCTTTATCCAAACACTATAGTGGTCTCTCAGTAACTCCCCCTATAGTGGATAAACCATTGGTTGGGTATATTACTCCATCTACATTCAATTTCAAATAACCACACAGTGGAGGCTGCCATTTCCTATTCCTATCCAACGGCAAGCCGGTCAGATTAAGAGAGCCTACTTGATGGACGACTTGAATTTCAAAGACTCGATTCATAATATCTTTGACTTGTACAGATGGGAGCAAGTCCTTTTGCTGGAAAAGATGCATGTTCCTCCTAGTCCATATGCTCCAAACGGCAACCCCAAGACAAATAGCCCAATCTTTAGACCCACAAAATCTCCACTGATTTCGCAGATTCGCCTTGAGCCAAGCTTGGAAAGGCAAGGAGAAAAATTCATTCCAATAAGTCACCGGTACCATCTAATTCCACACCAATCGTGCCCATCTACAATCTCGTAGAGCATGAAGTAACATCTCCTCACCCTCCTTACATCGCAGACAATGAGTATCCTAGGTCACATGTTGCCAAGCTAGCTCCTTTCGTGTAGGGAGGCTGCCCTTTGCTACGAACTAGAGAAAAGTTGAATATGCGCTGGACCCCTCCACTTCCAAATACACGTCCACTCATTTCTCCTTATGGGTGCATCATCCACCACTAAGACTTCATATGTTGAGCTCACAGAGAAAAGGCCCTTAACGGAATGTCATCAATAAAACTTGTCCACACCGTCCCTAAAAATAGGTTAGGATCAGAGACTATATTCAAAAGGATACCAGGAGGAAGCCATGATTCAAACTAGCGCCAATTCCAGCTCCCATCGGAGTGCACAAAACACTTACTGGCTTGGTCAACATATTCTCTGGAAGTTCGCCAAGCACACAGTCAGTCAGGGTTCTCATGGATCGACCACTAATCTGTCCAGAATCTAGCAAGATGGCCATTGCCAAGAGTCCAAGCTAAGCCAACATGAAATTTGGCCCACACAATGCTTATTGCTTTCCAAAAAGGAGAACCGGTCTTCTTAATCACACATGGCACAACGTCCTGAAGGCCGTATTTCACCTTTAAAGCCTAAACCCATAGCTTATTTGTGGAATGGATCAGCTGGCATCCAACTTTCATAAGAAAAGCTTCATTCTTCACACAAAGCTTCCAGACACCCAATCCTCCATTCGCTTTACTGTGACATAAATTATCCCATGCCACTAAACTTAACTTGTAAGTGTTATTACAAGAACCCCAAATAAACTTATGAAAATGTTGCTCAGTTTTATCACAAATAAAATATGGCAATTTAGTCGTTTGCATGAAAAAAAAAGGAAGACTCTACAGCACTGTTGTGGCTATCATAACGCGGCTTGCCAACGAAAGGATGGAAGTAGTCCAACCCGATGGCCTCTTTTGAACTTTCTCCAAAAGGCCTGCATATCTTTTCCTGGTGATCCAACCATGTAAGATCAGTATGCCTATGTAACAGCCTAGATTATCAGTGGCCTGAACGCCGAGTCTTGTGATCAATTGCGTTTGTACTTGCTTCATCACATTCCTGTAATAAAACATTACCATTTCGGCAGCATTGATTCTCTATCCGGATTGAGTACAAAAATGTACCACCAGCTACTTGACAACCCATACTTGCTCTTTGAAGGCTTTAGAAAATAGTAGAAGATCGTCAGTGAAAAAAAGATAAGAAATAAGAGGGCTCTGGCTGTTAAATCGAAAAGGAAGCCACGATCTATGTTCCATAGCCCGAACAATGTCTTGGGTCAATCTCTCAACACATAATACAAAAAGATATAGCAAAATAGGATCCCCTTGATGAGTGCCTCTCCCCAGAGCAAAGGACTCAAAGGCTTCACCATTGATTAAAATTTGCATACTTGTCGACGTCACACACTCCATAATTAGATGGATCAGATCGGTTGGAATTCTCACTTTTCTTAAATTGTCGTGTAGAAAATCCCATTAAAGCAAGTCATACAGTTTTTTCAAATCCACTTTTATCGTCATAAAACCCTTTCACCCAATGATTCGCCGCATAGTATGGATGATTTCTTGGGCAAGGATGATATTATCTGTAATTTATCATCCCCTTAACAATACATTATGTGAAATCCCAAAACAAAAACACTAGACATGACACTAAGACAGTATCTATATGCGTGGACAAGCACTGGAAGTGGACATACAATTAACAACTGCTAAGGCACATTCCTTCTTTGATTAAACAAGTTCCATAAGCTTCC
>JAOQMM010000008.1:18562494-18575781 GCA_027563515.1 Erythroxylum platyclados | reverse complement strand
TTCAAGTTAAATGCATGAAAATTTACTCAATCATGACTTTGATAACCTGATTTGATTTTTTTGAAGTTAAACCTTATCCCAGAATTTGCAATGCTAAACGGCTTGAGAAAAGTACACGGAATGATGCACGACTGTGTATCCCTCTATTGCTTCAAATCTTGTTTTATATTGTGTTTTCATTCGAATTCTTCTCCTTTAATTTCATAAAGGCAATTATAAACTATAAACCTACTTGGAGCAAATTAAGTACCAAACATACAATAAAAGTATAAAATATCAAGCAAAAATACATCAAATATGGGGTATAAATATGGTTAAATATGCATCTATCAGTCAACGTGTATGCTACATAGGACAATGGTACCTATGCTACTAATAAAATAATAAACTTGTACAATATCAGTATTGACACGGCACATAATAAATGAAGACTTAACTTTGTTCTAATTTCTGCTCATTCAAGATTTAATTTGAGTGTTGTACAATTGCTATAGTTCATTTTGTCTGTTCAAAATTGTTAGGGTTTAACTTGTATTTTTATAAAAACCTTAGAGTCAAAAATACAACTTTTGCCTATATATAACTTTAGGTTTTACTTATTTGTAACAAATAATGACATTTTTTATACGTAAGTATGGTATTTGATGTAAAAAAATACTAGTATACTTTATATAAAGGTAGAATATTCTTTGTTTTCACTCATGGTACTCCCATTTCAAAGCATACGTAGTGCTTTTAATGATTGATGGCTTTTTTAAGATAAGAAAAATATTATATGGATTTGATCTTGGTGTTCCTTATATTGAAGCATGATATTCTTTAGTCATGGTATTCCCATTTTAAAGTGTAGGTGTTATCTATAATAAATGATAAGATTTTCTTAATTTAGGCATCGTATTGAATGTAAAGAGTACTAGTATATTTTGTATTGAAGGAGGATATTCTTTGTTTTCAATCATGGTATTCCCATTTTAAAGTGTATGTTATATTGAGACATAATATTCTTTATCCTAAATCATGTTATTCTCATTATAAAGCGAAGATGTTACTTATTTAAAATGAATGATGCTATTTTATGTACATAGGTCTGACATGATATGTAATAAGGTATGGTACTACTTACGCTTATTTCCGGTAGGATATTTATATATTAAAATAAAGGTGTCACTAATATGTAAGTAGTTAGTCATAGTATTTTCTAACTATCTTGGTACAATTTTTATTACTTAGTGGTATGTCCAATCTAGAGATGTGGCATTCAAACATTAGACTCAAGATTTTAAATTTTTTAGTTACAATATTTAATTGGAGAAATTATAATAATGGAGATGAAATATAACATTTCAAAATTTTCACATTTCATTTTCATTGCCAAAAAAACACTTCTTTATGGAAACTTAACATGTGGGTAATAAAAAACACACTAAAAATACTAGAATATAATACTTACATTAATTGTTAAATAACAATCTGTAATATAATCCTTATATTATACTATAAATATCACTGTATTAGAAAGAAAATACCTATGCATTGAATAAATTATATCGTTGGATAATACAATCAATACCAACATACGTTAATAGTTATAAGTACATATACCTAAATAAACTACACATAACTTGAAAACCATTTGGTAAAGAAGTAAAGGTTAAGTAAACTAATTTGATTGAGGTGACCTAATTGCCTATTAATGGCGAAATGAACTTCATTTGGAGTGATTTGGTTCAGGTTTCAGGATTGTCTATTATTGCCAAATAGACCTTAAGACTGGTTGTCTGGTTGAGATGTTAAGGAAAAACTTTGAGGGAAGCAGTGAAGACTAATATTTTGCACTTCTTTTCCTCCATCATTAATGCTTTGACACTTCTTCTCATCCCTAACATCAAACTAAAACTAAAATGTCAACAATTATTCACACATAAACACTAATCTAATGGATTTAATCTAAAATGCAATACGTTTTTAGATTTAAGAGAAATTTAGATTATGTTCTTTAAGTTTCTACACTATAAAATGGAATTAAAAGAAATGAGAAAGAAGAATTTAGATAGGAGATGCCTTAGGACTTGTCAATTAATTTTTGCTTATTTACTCATTACATTATAAAATTACATGATTATCCTTATCACTATTATACCTATTAAAAATAATGAATTGACAACATCTAATCACATATAGCTACTACCTATAAAATATCTTATTGATTCCTTCTAATATTTATTGTAATGATTACTATGATTTTCAATTTATAGGGTTAAAAAGAAACAACTTATTTGTACTTAGGAAAAAGGTATAGTTTGCCTCTCAATGTCTGAAAAAAAAGTTTAAAAAGACCTGTAAGTTATCTCTGGCACCAATTCACCGCTTATGTTTACAAAATAGAACAAATTTCCAAAAAAGAGTCACTCCATCATGTTTTTATTAGTTAAATGCGATGACCCCGTTATTATAAAACAAGTGGCATGCTAGATAAGTTTAGATGTCAACCTAGCAAATGGCGTATCATATACCACTTAAATTTGTTTTTAAGAATTTACTTATTAATTATTTATAAATAAAAAACACATGCCAATATGATTTTACACCCCCAAATTGCTCTATCATCATTTGTAGAAATCCCTAACTTTAACCAAACAAGTCCCTAATCTTAGCCCACTTATGTTGAAGTCTTTCATAGAGTTACATTATTCCTGTTTGGATTCTTTTATGAAGTTACATTCTTAAAAGATTCCATCTTTAGTGAAATCCTAGAGAAGATTGAAGACGACGTTCAAACTCCATCTTTTGGTTTTGGCTTTAGTTTTAATATAGTCTTTTGACCCAAGTTTTCACGGTGATTTCCTTAGTTTAATCATCTTCAAGACTAGTTTACAAAAACTTTACTCTAAACTAAAATTATGGTCAAAAGATGATGACACCCCCTACTATTAGGTCAATATCACATACAATCCATAGGGTGACTATTGAGCAAGTTATATATAATAAAACTCTCAATACCGCAAGTGTACGAATCGTATCTTGTAGTATCAAAAGGTATTGTTCCCACGAGGACTATATACACCTAAACAATTTGAATCGAACTTTGTCTAAGGTACTAAGAAATTGATTTGAAATAAAATAAATAAAAAATTAAAACAAATAATAAAACGAAACAAAGAAGAATTGATAAGTGAGTTGCTAAAGAATTTGGGGTTGATCAAAGTTAAAGACTTAGGAACTATTCTATCCTTATTTTGTTCCCCTTAATCTTGTTAATTCAATTTGTGTTTGATCCATGATATCCTAAAGTTTTGATTACTCTCTCTCAAGCTCTAATCAAATAACCCTAATTGAATTTGATAATTATAGATTTGTAATATCTCAATTCACAAATGACTCCTAACTTATTCAACTAGATTTGAAGCAATCCTATAGATAATTAATTTGACAATTAAGATCTCTCTTCAATTGTTCATTAATCTGATAATTGTACATCTATTAAGTTACCAACTCTCATTGCACACTTTAACACTAGTTAATTGACCCACTCCCTCGATTCCTTATCAAGTATATGCATGAAAATTATCACGAACATTCATCAATGTATTGAATTCAATAAGAAATAAGGTTTATAAAATAATTCAAGAACAATCCCTAATAGGGATCTACAAACCCATAATCATGTTAAACATCTTAGAAATCCAAATAAACATCCAAGATAATGAAATAATTAAAGGAAAAAGAAGGAAAAACTAGTTTATATCTTGAGCTGGAAATATAGAATTTCTCTAAAGCTCTTTTTGATGTCTCCTCTTGATCTTCTTTGATGTGTTGGTTGCTGCTTCTTTTTTGTGTTTTTCATGTTCTATTACAGTGTATTATGGTTCTAGGGTTGTGTCTAGGATTTCCCCACTTTGTTTGGTTCTAAAAATAGCTTCGAACCCTTAAAACATTAAAAAAAAACTTGTATTTAGCAAGGTTACAATTGTGCTCTTGCTTCAGCCTCTCTGTCACGATCGTGACAGCTTCAAGCTTCCTCCATTTTCTTCATTCTTCAATTTCCTAATTTCCAACACTAAAAAACATGTCAAAAGCCTCTTGAAACATAAAATTAAAATCCAATTCTTGCTCTAAACCAAACAAACACTCAGAATACATAGAAACATTAATAATAACACAATTCTAAGCCTATACACATAATAATCATCTAAGAAATGTATAAAAAAACACACTTAAACACCTATGAAAACATAATATAATCTACACCTATGAACATCCCCAAACTTAAAACTTTGCTTGTCCTCTATCAAAACTAAAAACTACAAATATACAAAACACATAAAACATATATAATCACACAATCATGCAACAATACAGTGATGGTACAATGGCATCCAATCTTATGGAATGAACTTAATCTCAAACATCAATCACTTAAAATGTGCCAACATAGTAACTTTTTTCCTTTCATGTTTAAGTGCTTTGATTTGAATATACATATCAATTGAAATATTAATACCTTATTCATACACCTATGACATTTATAAGCAAGCATTTATTATTATTGTTCAATAAAAAAAATCACTAAGTAACCTTTCATGAAAATTCTTGCTATTGTTAAAATATCAGCAGGTTTATTTATTATAACACCATTTTTATAGTTTATTTAACAATAGCCTAGTCTTTTGAAGTGATGACAAACACTTTGTCATGAATGTCCCCTGGTTACTCAATTAGGTCATGTTGTTTATTTAGCTTAGTTGGAGTGTCATTCTAGCCTTTTGATGCGAAGACAAAAAATTTTCCCTAAATTCCCCCAGTTATTAAGCTATATCATAACTCACAACTGGCTACCAACTTTATTCTTAACTCAATTTTTTTTCATAAAGGGCCATCGGAATAGTTATTTTTTATTTAATTTTTTAGCCTGCCTTATTTCTTCTTAGTCAGTCATTCTCATGAAAGGGTACTAATAATGCTTACTAATTCAATTGACTATAATTATAAATGTATACAAACAAATTTCCTAAAGTGAAAGAATAGGTATCATACCCTAATTAATATAAATATTTATCCAAAGATATTTTAAACATAAAATTCACAAGTTACTATCCCTTCAAAAATAAATGATTAAGTTCAAAGCTAAACTAATTCCATTAAATTCTTGCTATTGCCACATTCACACAATGCACACATCATAATACAAATCTAATAAAAAACTATGCAATACAAATGCAAAATTCAAACACAATTGATATGTAAATGCATATACATCCCTGCACTTGAACAACACATTTTCCTCAATGTGGAAAAAAAAATACAAATAAAGATAAATAAAAACAAAGAAAAAGTTAGAGCATGAATACTTATAATGTTTGTGCAGTGATAGTGGGGCGATGGAATTTGGAGACATTTATCCTAAAATTCCTAAAATCCACTCCCTACAAAATGAATGTGAAAAAATAAACAATATCAAAAAAATGAAATGAAATTAAAAATAAAATAAAATAAAATAAAAATCCTAAATCTTGAGTTGCCTCCTAAGTAACACCTCTTTTACATCATTAACTTGACGTACTCTACCTTCTACCCTTAACTTGGGTCTATATAAGTGATTTGGTGCCACCATTTTCTCTACATGGCAGTTTAGTAGTCTGTAAATAAGCTACATGTTTCAAGATAATGAGGAGGAAAAATTGACGAAATTAAGAAAACCAATTAAGTTTAATAATGTCCTTTTTGATAACAAGCTGTTAATAAAATAGGGAATGTTGAAACTCTTTGAATCGCCTATCAAATCCAGCAATTTGTCCTTTATGAAGGTGAATTGTTCTTCTTCTTCCGCAATCACCCTAATCACTCTTTTTCTTTCACTTTTTGGACAGAGACTTCCTTGTATTCTTCAAGCTCTATGTCCTTTGTCATATGTTCCTATTCCTCTTCTTCATCAGCTACTTGAACAAAGACGTCCTTGTATTCTTCAAGCTCTATGTCTGTTGTCATCTGTTCCTCTTCCTCTTCTTCATTCACTTCTTGAACAAAGACTTCCTTATCTTCTTCAAACTCTATTTTCTCTGTCCTCTGTTCTTCTATTTCTTCTTAAATGGCAACTTCATTCATGTCATTGATCTTTTTCTCCTCATCACTCTGAGACTTTAATGGGCTCCAATGGCATGCTATATCTAGTTCAGTGTCTTTAGCCAAATTAATACTCTCTTGGAAGACTCGATGGCTAGCTTCACTGTTTTCAAGATCTTCTGTTAAAGATTCAAATGAAGCCTAATCGTTCATTGCATCAGTATAAAAGTTGCTTCATGTTGAATTATCATTATGCTTATAGAACATATTTTGAGATTAGTTTTGTAAGCAATATAGATTCTCCCACATATAATATAGTGCCCAACATTGAAAATTGTGGTGGTTACCCATAAAAGTCATAACACAAGATGGATATCGGCTATGCTTTTGTGTCACTTAGAAGACTCCCCCACATTCCTTGTTAACAATGCACTGGGAGGTTGGCCTATTTGAACCTCTGAGTTATGAAGAGTAAAGGAATGGTTCTTTATGAATTGATCAATTTAGGCTTCCATCCTCATCTCACTTTCCCATTTGTCCACCTAGTCTAGTAACTCATCAACCTTAGGGCTAAACATGTCCATTATCTTATCCAACTTTGACTCCCAAGAATTTGACTACAAGAATTCAAACCTATCCTGCTAGAAACTTAGTAGACCTTGTGCACTTATGTAATCTCCCACATTGTTAATCCAGAAATAAATTTGGGTGGTACTGTCACCCAAGATTATATGTGTTATAGTAATTCCCATCCATGTTGTAATGCCTTCAACTGGTTAGTAGAAAAAAATCTGTATATTGCTCAGTTTGAAGTTGTTGTAAAATATTTTTTGTTCTTTTTTTCATTGTATCTGCACTCACACAAAAAAAGTATCAAATCCTTAAATCAAAGGAATTCAAATAGTATAAGATGCTAAAAGTCCCTGATAATGGCGCCAAAAACTTGTTGAGCAAGTTTTATATATAATAAAACTCTCAATACTGCAAGTATACAAATTGTATCTTGTAGTATCAAAAGGTATCATTCCCACGAGGACTATAGACACCTAAACAATTTCAATTGAAGTTTGTCTAAGGTAATAAAAACTTAATTTAAAATAAAATAAATAAAAAATTAAAACAAATAATAAAACGAAACAAATAGGAATTAATAAGTGAGCTACCAACGAATTTTAGGTTGATCAAATTTGAATACTTAAGAACTATTCTATCCTTATTTTGTTTCCCTTAATCTTGTTAATTCAATTTATGTTTGATCCAAGATATCCTAAAGTTTTGATTACTCTCTCTCAAGATCTAATTAAGTAACCTTAATTGAATTCGATAATCATAGGTTTGTAATCTCTTAATTCACAAACTACTCCTAAATTATTCAATTAGATCTGAAGCAATCCTATAGATAATTAATTTCACAATTAAGATCTCTCTTTAATTGTTCATATAATCTGATAATTGTAGGTCTATTAAGTTGCCAACACTTATTGCACACCATAACACTAAGTACTTGACTCACTCGCTCGATTTATTATGAAGTATATGCACAAAATTATTACAAACATTCATCAATGTATTGAATTTAAAAGAAATAAGGTTCACAAAACAATTAAAGAACAATCCCTAATAGGGATCTAGAAACCTATAATCATTTTAAGCATCTTAGAAATCCAAATAGACATATAAGACAATGAAATAATTAAAGGAAAAAAGAAGGAAAAAATAGCTTATGTCTTCAACTGGAAATCTGGAATTTCTTTGAAGCTCTTTTTGATATCTCCTCTTGATCTTGTTTGACATGTTGGCATCTACTTCTTTTTTGTGTTTTTTCATGTTCTTTTATAGTGCATCAGGGTTCTAGGGTTTTCCCACTTTGTTCGGTTTCAAAAATAGCCCCGAACCATCAAAACATGAAAAAACTCACACTTAAAGAAACCTCTATCACGATCATGCTCCTGCTTTAGCCTGTTTGTCATGATTGTGCTCAATTACGCATGATCGTGACACCTTCAAGCTTCCTCCATCTTCATTCTTCAATTTCTTGATTTCCAACACTCATAAGCACATCAAACACCTCTTGAAATATAAAATTAAGATTCAATTCTTGTTCTAAACTAAACAAACACTTAGAATGCATACAAACATTGACAATAACAAAATTCTAAGCCTATAAACATGATAATCATCTAAGAAATACTTAAAAACATATTTAAACACCTATAAAAACATAATATAATATACACTTAATAGTGAACAAGTTAATTCTAGATATCTTCTCTCTTTCTGGGCACATTAGTCATGAAATTTTAAGGCTGTGGTAACTTCAAGTTATGTCCTTTTCCAAGAACAACTTTATAGAGACCATAAACCTAGGTCTTTTTAGGCTTGGGGATTTACAAGTTGTTGACTTAAGTAATAATAATCTCTTGGGGACAATCCCTGCTAATTTTTTCCAGTAATGTAGGTCATTGAGAATTGTTTCGTTTGTTAGGAATAACCTTAGAGGCCATATTCCTAATTCTTTGAGCTCGAGCCTAATACTATCAGGTATTGATTTTTCTTCTTATTAGTTATCCAGGGAGCTACCATCTGGGTCAATAAGGGGGGGGGGTGAAAAAATCGAAGATAGAAGAAGAAGAATGTATAATAATCAAAGAAATAGTAAGCGATTAAATCAAAGATAAAGGAAGAGGAATAAAGAATAATCATAGAAATAAGGATCGATGAAACACAAAGATAAGCGTTTTAGTTTTAAGGATTTATTAGGTTAGGATTAGAGATTTTTGGAGATGGTTTTAGGGTAATTTGGTGTGTGAAATCAGATTAACATTTATTTTTTAAAATAATTAATAAAAATTTTAAAAAATAAATTTAATTGGTATATGACACGTCAATTACCAAGTTGATCTCTAAGTTTATTTGGCTTGTCACATGTTCCACTATAACAAGAACGTTACATCCAACCAACAAAAACATGATGAAGTGACTCTTTTTGAAGCAAATTATCCTATTATGTAAACATTATGGGTTAAATTGATATAAAAAATGATAATAAGAGCTTTCTTAGACTTTTGTTAAAACTATTGTTGGTTTATGTCATACAATATTAGGAACAAAATAATTTAAAGACATTCTTCATCTTATACATATTCAGATGTGTATGATAAAGTCTATGAGATAAATATACATTGCAAATGAAATTATTATGAGATTCATATTGCATTCATGTATTATCTCTAAATTGTTCCTAGTTATTTGAGACTGGACATTAATAGAGCATAAAAAGACTAGCATATGTTATGTTTTTTCTTATAAAGGAAGTAGCTAATTTCATAAACTAAAATATAGAGATATTTAAACAAACATGTGGGTGCTTGTTAAAGAACAAGTTCATTGAACTAACTCCATATGAGAAATCCATTTGGAACATTACTTGTATGTCTATGGAAATTCTAATTGTGATGATTGTATAGTGATCCTTTAACTTGAGATCTCCAAAGTCATCTTGTCTAAGGATTGCTATGTTTTGCTACTGTTTATGACCTATTCTAGTCAATGATATCTTAGTCAATAGTTATTGGATGTAACATGAACTATATAGAGGTAGTTGAATGATCAATACAAGATTCATCTCCATAAAGTAATTAAGGAGAATGCTCCATTTTTCTCGATTAGTATTGATTAAGAAAATCCTTGGCTAAGGTGGAATGAAGCATTGTAAAATAGTTTACAAATGTCATTAGTTGAATCAATAGCTAATGATGGAGAACTAACATGATTGGACTTAAATAGAGTAGGCATTAATTCCATAACATTATATGATGAAAGAATTGAATTATATGGAAAAATCATACATTAAAAGGATAGTAAAAGCCATTTTGACATTCCTAAATATTTTGATGGTCATGATCTGTTTCTAGATGCCAACCTTGATCTACGGATATAAATTACAGTTATAATTTATATCCATTATTAACATATTTGGGAACCTAATGGATCTCACACAAAGAACGTGTTTGGGCATTGAAATAATGTATTCCATAGTTAGATTTGAGCTTATTTGGTTTTTGGATTAGATGTAATTCAGTTCTAGATTAACCCATAACCAAATATAATTTAAAAAGGTTTTAATTCCAAACTCAATTTCAAAATTAAGGTAATTATTTTTCTTAATTTGATTATGATTAATAATTATATTAATTCCAAATTTAATTTTAGAAAAGTAGTTTCTAAAATTAGAATTAGTTAGTTTCAATTAGATTAAAATTAATTAATTAGACTCCTTAAAATTAGGAAATTTTTTTTGTTAAGTAATTAAGAAAAGGTGTTTCTTAATTAAATTTATTTATTTCAATTTGACTGATATAAATTAAATTTATGGCTTTTTAGAGAATTATTAATAAATTTATTTAGAAATTGTTTATTTATTTATGAATAATAAGTTTCTTGATTTGTAAGAAAATGTATTTTTCTTGGTTAAATTGTGAGAAGTGTTTTTATTTATTAATTATCAAAAAATGAGCTTTCTTAATATTTTTGAAAGCAATGTTCTAATTTATTAAGGAAAGACTTTCTAATTAATTAAGAAATTAATCTCTAAATAAATAATATAAAATACTTTGTTAATTATTTAAGTGTTTTATTTAATTTTGAAAGTGATTCTCTTTAATATCAAAAAAAAAAATTTTGATGAAGGAAAAGCAATTTCTAGTCAGATTAGAAATAATTTTCTAATTGAATTAGAAAGTTTTACTTGTTGAATTTTTAAAGGGAAATTTTCCAAATTATAATGAGTAAGAAACATAATTTATTGAAAATTATTTTCAATTAAATTTTGTTAAAGGAGTCAAGATAATTGGAAATAGTTTCTAATTGGATTTGAAAATTGTTTTCAAATCAAATTAAATTTCTATTTGGAATAAGAATTCATTTATTTAGTAATCAATGAGTTTAATCAAATTATGAAGATCAATAACTAGAATCAAACAAAGCATGATGTTTTATGCATATAATTTGATTATGAGTGTATAAGTTGCATACTTTATTTATATGTTTGATATATATTGGATGCATATTAAACTGCATGTTTTATGTATGTGATGTTATTACATGTAATTTTGTGATTGAAGAGATGAAAACAATTAATTCCCATATTAAAATATTAAGTACATATTGAGAACAAGATTGTCGGCTTCCATTGTTATAAGAATAAACCAGAGTTATATTTATTGTTAGGCTTGTTGAACAAACTCAAGGCCGCCTTAATATGTTTAGCCTTATAATAGTGGGTCATACTTAACTAAATTTGTATTATTTGAATGAGCAAACTCATGATCATATGAATTTAGAAGTAGATCTAGGAATAACATATAAGTATGTTTTCACAGGAGCTGTCACCTAATGGATTTAGGGTTCACATGAGATGTGATGATAAAGTTATTGTCTACCTAATTTAATTTTAGTTGGTTTGTTAGTGGTAGTAACCAAATACACGATTAAAGTCCTAATCTTATTTAATAGTCATGACATATAACTAATACTTGCTTTTCTTACATTTTTATTTTGTTCTGAGTAGAATTTACCTTATTTAGTATAACCAAATTTCTTAGACATAGTTTATGTTTGAGAAGAGTTCTCAAAGTTAGAAAGAAAAGTTGTATGCCAATTATGCAATTTTGCTATTTATCACTATTGAGGATCTCGTAGTAAAGTTTTAGAAATATGTCAATATTATATAGATGACAAAATGTATGGGTATTTTGAGTTGACTAATGTTTCATATACTTTGAAGACAACATGTAAGTGTATGTCAACATCATGATAGCAAGATGCAAGAGGTTGTATAGAGTAGAGATGAAAGGTATAGTACCTTGATGGAATTGTTCCACTCAATTTAGCATACTAAAAGCATAAACATGGGCATCAATTAAAGGCTTTGTTATAGTATGATAATAGTTTTCATAAGAAGAAAATGATTGTATGGCTTTTCTATCTATACGTGATACAATAGAGATCATATGTATTAGTAGTTCAAAATTTTGAGTATTTAATAGTAAATTTAAATTTAACATTACTATAATGTTCAAAGTATGATAAGAATAGATTGATGAGTAAAAATAGTTTATCCAATTTTATATAAATAATTTATATGTGTTGGATCAAAGGAGTTTTATGCTTAACACAAGTGGTAAAAGTACAAAGTTGGATAATCGAGACTATCCTTTTATCAACATGATGAGAATCATAAAATTATATAGAAGGATATATGTATCCTTTTAATTATGAATTTTATGAAACTTGCTAAGTTGAAAAATAACTAAATCAATCTTTAATGAAAGAATGAGGAAAATATTCAATTGTTAAATCTTATACATAAGATATATTAGATGTGATAACAATTCATAAAAGGATGATACTTGTATTTCATTAGAAGTACCAATGAATTCATGCGATATATTTATATGTATTAAATGAAATATTCGTTTAAAATTTTGAAAAGTTTAAATTGTTTAAATCTAAGTAGAAATTAAGTATTAAGAATGTTGAAACATTTCGATGAGATTGATGCAGTGAGTTTAAAATTTTCAGTTATCTATATGGAATGAGATTCTCTAGTGAATACCTTTACAAATAAATTCCATAAGAGTATGAATTTATTTAAGGAAGAAAATATAATATGAGATATTGTATGATGCAATATTATTTCTTCTATAGTTATGCCTAGTGCAATAACTTATCTTTAGTAATTCCAATTAAATCAATTAAAAAGATTTCATATTAGATATGAAATGCTAAGACTTTGAAAGAGTAATGATTTTGAGATATGATGCTTACTTGAAGCATATGTTATCCACCAAGTCTAGAACTAAATTAGATAATAAAAGGTTCTGAGATATCCAAAATGGTTGGATATAATCTTACAGACCTATTAAACAAAATGTTTGTTTCAATAAATACTTATAGGAGAATTGCTCTCAAGATAAGTAAGATAAGTAGAAGGAGTAAGATGAAATTTGAAAAGTTCAAATCTTATGACAATACATCCTGTTAGAACTAGTGTCTTTGCTTATAGATTGGATGTATAGTTGAAAGGATACGAGACGTTGAAATATTCAATTTAATGATGAATCCGAGGAGTTTGTTTTGGAAATGATAGCGAATTTATCATGTTTGTAAGAAGGTTAATGAGAGTTTAATTATCCTCTTTGGTGGGAGTATACAGGGATATATTGC
>JAOQMM010000008.1:18485453-18509790 GCA_027563515.1 Erythroxylum platyclados | reverse complement strand
GACCCATGGACAAATGGTTCCATCTTATTGGTTTCTCCTAACCTGATTCTTGTCTGGGAGTGTGAGCTATGTGGGCAATTGGATCATGACACAATTGATTGTTTCTTGATAAAGGGTAATGGACCAGAACAAGCAAATTATATGGGAGCCCAATACGGTAGAGGTGGGGGAAATAACCCCTATTCTATCACTTACAATCTAAGGTAGAAGAATCACCCCAATTTTTTATGATCTAACAATGCTGGAGGACAATTCAAACCTCAGGGACCCCCTAATTTTCAATAACAAGACAAATTAAACACATGGGATTCCAAGTTGGATAAAATCTTAGATAAACTCGGAGGCATTGATAATGCTCAAAAGGACTTGGAGGGAAGATTCAAACAAGTAACGAAGAATCATGCTTCTTCCATCCACAATTTAGAAGTTCAATTGAATCAACTAGCAAGTTTGGGCTACACAAAAAGAGAGGGATCGTCCAAGCAGCTCTAGATCAAAATCAACGGAGCAACTCAAGGCCGCCATAGTTCAAAGCGGGAAGGAGCTTGAGCAACCTAAAATTCCTATTGTAGTACTGAAATTGATAAATAGTTCATCATCCTCTCGACAAAATGCACCTATAGCCCGTATGTCAACAAGGTTGCCAGATTCCCTTATTTGGAGAATGTGTATTCTTTGATAGCGAAGTGATACGATTGCTAGCAGATCATCATACAAGAATACACCGGTGTTATGGGCCAAGTTAACAAAATCATTTCGAAAGACCTTCTCATCCAGTATCACTCCATCTTCCAATCTAATTTTACAAATATAAAGAGAGAATGAAAACTATGGCAAAAAGGAAAAGTTATCTATAGACATTAAGCTCTTTAAAACAGAAAGATCACTAACCTCAATAGATGAAATGTAATTTTTTCTATGAAGGGCACTCCCTGAATAGCCCCTTCAGTAGGTGGAGAATCATGAATTTGTGCAGTCGAAGTAGCAAATAATCCAAATTGGTTACCCTCGATGTACAAGAAGAAATCTTTGCATATGACCTCATTGCTAGAAGCGAGCGAGACGCAGTACAACTGGGAGAAGAAACTCTCAAACTTTTTTGCTCTCGCAGGAAGATCACAATCTCCTTCTTTGCATGAATATGAAAGCCATGTTGGTCTATAAACAATCAGGTCCTGGTGGTTTCTACTAAAACTGATGAGGTATTGGCCGTCATCAGTGAATTTACGGAAAAAATAATCAGGGCAATCAATGTCATATATGGTATAACTTGGGACTATATTCTCATAAAATCGCCTAGCTTGGTGGACCTGCAAGACCACAACACCATGATTTAGGGGCACAATATAGACAATAATAGTTGTTCTGATACATCTTAAGTAAGCCAAATCAGAGTCAAATTTGGACATGTTAAAAAGTTAAAATGGATATTGTAGAGGAAACTGAAAAAAAAATTCAAAATGAAGCCCAAGTGAGAAACATGATCTCTTTACAACTGGCTGATGAAGAGGATAAATTTTTAACAGAAAAACTTGGTATATTCACTAAAAATGATACCTCCACCGCTAAGTTCTATCTTTAAGATTTCACAAAACAAAAGGCCTTCAGATGATTTTGCTAATTAATCTTTTGTATATAAACTGAAACAATGAAAGAATCCAGCAAAACCAAGTAAAGAAACTGGCTAATTCATGTAAATTTAAATCAATTTCCATTAAACAAATAATTAACCAGAAACCCCGAAGCTCAACTACCAGATGAAAATTTCATTAATGTTAAGGAATTAAACTAGATAAAACGTTAAACATGGATAATGATGAAATCATACGCTGGTGCCGGGAGCAGAAGAGCGAATTTGACGCTCGAAAATCCTGGCGGCAACATTGTTGCTCCTAAACATACTGTTGCAGTTGCTGCTCTCCGACTTCAATTAACAATCTTCCTCCTACAATTTAACTCTTTTCATTACTAAGAACAATATATTCTTGAAAAGAAAATAAAAGAAGAAGAAGAAGAAGAACCTGGAACTGCTGGAAGCGACGTCGGATTGTTGTCGAACATCACCGGTAATGAGCGCCTCCTCCTCCACAAGTGGGAGTAGGTGGTGTGTGAGATGGAGTAGAGGGAGCTTACGCTTAAAATGGTAAGCGGTGAGAAGGGAGAAGAGTAGACAAAGAAATGACAGGTGAGTGTGTGAGTGATGGGATAGAAGATAAGAAGAAGGAGAAGAAAAAGAAAAGGAAAAGGTGAGAAATATTAAAAAGTATGAGTTTGAGTGACAAGTAGACGCCTTATTAACGAGCCCTTGCCCACTGGCCACTGCCACCGGTTGGCTTTACTCCGCTTCTCGCCTATTTCAGTTTATTCATTTTTCTCTTGCAATTAATTATTAAGCCATTTTCTGGATTGACATATATCTATTGCAATGTCAAATAACGTAATAAAATTAGGATTAAATATTATTTATTTATTTAATAATAAAATTAGATCTTAAAAATCTTAAACAAAAAATCGACTTGTTTCATATATTAAAAAAATTAAACCACATGCTTATATTTGAAAATTAAAAGCAATATTTAAAAATAGTATTAAAAAGAATATAAAAATAGTACTTAAACAATGGACAAAACATATTTTCAATTATATAAAAACTTTGATTTTATATTAAAATTTAATCTCAATTTATATTTGAAAGATTGGTTTGAGTCAATAAATCAATTTATTAAATTAATATAAGAAAATCTTTTAGATATAATAAATATTCTAATTATTTTTATTTTTAAAAATATTTTTAATTTAATCCTTGATTTATAGATTTAACCTAGTATTTTTTGATATTTCAGTATACCTACCAGTACAACTTGTATATCCCAAAAAATTTTAGTTTAACTAGGTATTTGAATCCAATGCAATACTAAAAGATTTGGTATCTTTGTTTGTCTCCCTCGATCGATATTAAGTGGTACTAATAAATATTGATACGAGATTCAAACTACTGGTCAATTGTAATCAATTTTTTTAATACTCTAATTTTTCTCTACTTAGTTTAAACAATTGAAATTCTCTTTTGTTAAAGTAGATCAAATATGTTTTTTCTAGTTTTCTTTAGCTTGTTTTTCTTTTCTTTTTCTCTTGTTTTTTAAAGTTTTTGATTAACCTTTAAACAGTGTTTATGATACAATGAAATTTAACAACTAATAAAACAAAGATCACATAACCTAACACTAAAAACTAGTACTCGGTCAAAAGTATAAAACCAAACTAGAGTTGTTTGTCTCCTTCAAATTCTAGTTGTAAGTTATATATATACTAAATTTTGGAGCTATTCTTTTTGCAACAACAATTTTCCTAATCCAATAATACATTTGCAGTAATGATTATTGGGTGATGTATATTCAATGATGTATGAGCAAAAATCCTTGAATTCCTTTCTTTTCAAAATTTATAAACTAAAAAATAGTTTGAACATTATTAAGTTAGCTTTATTACTCATGTTCATCTTTGACACTCATTCTACTTTTTATTGCCACTAAAAATTTCTTTTATGGAAGCCAAAAAGCCTTAAGAGAGAGCTCCATACCATCCAGGAGAAAGGGCAATTACACATAGTTTGTTATATGATTTTAATTCTACATTTCAAAGTACACAAGTTATGCTAGGAATTGAGATAAAATTTAACCTATCTTTGATCTAAAGCTTTTGTCTAATATCTAAGAAAAGAATAAAGCTCGCTTTAGCGAGACGATTGAGAAACCAAACTAGTATAACTAGCCAAACTTCAGAAAGGCTAATGTTCCCCGTTTAAACAAAATTTTGGCTTTTATTAAGATTCACTAGAAGTCCTGAGAGCTTCCTGAACATTTATCATGGCTAAACAAAGCATTAGAGAGATAAAACACTAGCTTCACTTGACTTTGTGGAGTTAATAATTACCTTTTAATTTAACATATAATGTGGTAATCAATCATATCTATTCTTTGATACATAAGGAAAACAAATATGAGATAATGAATCATCTTGGCACAAGCTTCTAGTACCCTTGAACAAAGGACTTAGTTAAAAATTCACCAAAATGTCATAAGAAGTTGAAGTGAGACATTAAGCTATCCAGTTGATGAATATGGAAATGAAACCAACAATATTTAGACTGTTAATGAGAAAGAACTAGCCAACTGAATTAAAAACCTTTCAGAAATCTACTTTCAAGATATAATTCTTTTTGTATGAGGATTTGTGGTAATTTTTAAAAAGCTCCTAAAAAAATAGAATATTATTATCAATTCTTCTTCCTTGTATACAGGCTCGAAATAAGAAAAACAATAAGTAAAGCAAGTGTGATTGCAAGTAACCTCATTGCTTATATAGTATTCTAAGGATGTGTAGGATGGCAACACATGTAAGTATCTTATGAGAGTGATGCTAATTCTTTGAAATATAAGCCTTTTATGCTAAGTTTGATGATTAAGAATATCATATCATTTTTCACTCGAGTGTCTATTATAGGTTTAGGCCCAAAAAATAAGCTTTTGTACTTCTAATTGCCATTTGCTTATGTCTTGTAATAGAGGATCTACATTTGTACCACATGTTGATAGTTATCTTAAGTATGTAGTCTGGTGATTGAGGTTATGTTTCCTTTTTCTATATGCATTCTAAGTATCTTAGGGTAAAAAAAATAATGGTATATTTGAGAATGCAGTATATAAGCTTGTATTCATCTTTACATATGCTCAAAATATAGATATCTTTACAAGTGGAATGATGAGAGGTTTGTCCATGTGCTTTATGTTTAGTTTATTGCTTTTTTTTTGTTGGAAAACTTTTGGTTGTTATTATAAGCAAGAGTGTTAGGAATTGAAGAGATAGAAGTTTAACCCAGTATTTTTGATATTTTAGTATACAAGCCAGGTATTTGAATATGGTATGGTACTAAAATATTTGGTATTGGTATTTGGCTGCCACGATCAATATTAACTGGCATTGATCGATATTGATATGAAATTCAGAACATTGGTCAATTGTAGTCACTTTATTTAATTTTTTAATTTTCTTTACTTAGTTTAAACAATTGAAATCCTCATTTGTTAAAGTAGATCAAATCTTTTTTTTAGATTTCTTTAGCTTGTTTTTCTTTTTTTTTTAAGTTACAAATATTTGATTAACCTTCAAATAGTCTTTGTAATACAGTGAAAGTTAACAACCAATAAAACAAAGATCACATAACCCAACACCAAAAAATAGCAATTGGTTTCAAAAGTATAAAACTAAACTAGAGTTTTTTGTCTCCCTAAAAATTCTAGTTGTGAGCAATATGTACACTAAATTTTGGAGCTATTCTTTTTGCAGCAACAATTTTCCCAATCCAATAATACATTTGCCGATAATGATTATTAGGTGATGTATATTGGGTGAATTATGAATGAAAATCCTTGAATTTGTTTCTTTTCAAATTCTATAAACTATAACAAAATAATATTTTAAACATATTAAGTCAACTTTATTTTCATCTTTGACACTTATTCTACTATTTCTTTGCCATTGAAAATTGCTTTTATGGAAGCCAAAAAGCCTTAAGAGAGAGCTCCATACCATTAAGGAGAAAGACAATTACAAATTAGTTGTTGTAATATTCCAATTCTACATTGCAAAGTACACTAGTTACGCTAAGAATTGAGATAAAATTTAGCCTATCTTTGATCCGAAGCTTTTGTTTAATATCTAAGAAAAGAATAACGCTTGCTTTAGGTAGACAATTGAGAAACCAAACTAGTATAACTAGTCAAACTTATAGCAAGTTCAATATTCCCTGTTTAAACAAAAATTTGGCTTTTACTAAGATTTGTTGGAAGTCTTGAGAGCTTTTTGAACATTTATAATGCCTAAACAAAGCATTTGATAGATGTAACACTAGCTTTATTGAAATTTATGAAGTTAATGACCCCCTTTAATTTAACATATACTTTTTGGTAATCAATTCTTCGATACACAAGGAAAACAAATATGAGATAGTGAATCATCTTGAAACAAGCTTTTAGTACCCTTTAAACAAACAGCTTAGTTCACCATTTGCCAACATGTTATAAGAAGTTAAAGTGAGGCACTAAGCTATCCGGTTAATGAATATGGAAATGAAACCAACCACATTTAGAGTTTTAATGAGAAAGAACCAATCGACTGAATAAATTTTTTTTAAGAAATTTACTTTCAAGATATTGTATAAGGATTTATGGTACCACCTATGTCCCCTGTAATATCTTAATTAATACTGGAGCTAGTGGAAGTTATATTGATCATAATCTAATACATAATTTGTTATGGTTCCAACTAAATGAACTTTATCAATATATAAATTTTAATGGTGACATACATCAAATAGATACCACCATAGAAACCACTATTAAGATAGGAGATAGTAAAATAACTATAAGATTATTATATGAAAATGAAGGATTCAATTTAGAAATAATACTAGGAACTAGTTTTCTCGAACAAGTACAATCTTATAAAATAACTCAATATGAAATATAACTCTCTTATAACAATAATATAATATATATTCCTAGATAATGACTAGCCTTACTAGTATTTATATTCCAATTAAAATAAGTTATAAAGATTTTAAAGCTGAATACTTTGCTACTTATACAGATAGTAGAGTCGGTTCTTATTCATGTAAAGTAAGTTGTTTTCCTTTACAATATCATGAAACCTTATAGGATTGGATATTTCTAATGATAAGATAAATTTATCCAAAGTTATTCATCAACCCCAAATCCTATTAGGATCATTTTTAATAAAATGTCCATGCTTTTATTTTTATGATACAGGAATTGATATTCTTCTAGGAAATAATTTTCTACAATTATTTTATAAGATATTACTTGATACTATTAAACAACAAATACGTTTCAAAATTCCTTGTGATCATTGGATCATAATTAATCGAATAAAACATGCATATGCTCGATTTACTCCGATTCCTATTAAACTTCACACAGCCCAAGATGGCGTAGGATATAAAGAAAAACTAATATTTCCAAAAAGAAAACCTTTATTAAAAATAGAAAATAAGTATCAACAGCTAAAAACTATCAAAGATAGACTGGAATTAGAAAAACATAAAATAAAGAACAATTACTCTAATAACCCATTACGATTTTGGGATAAAAATATAAAAGAAGCAAGCTTAGAAATAATAAATAAACAAATGATTATTTGAGTTACTGCCATAAGATATAATTTAAAAAATCAAGAATAATTAAAAATAAAAACTTCTTAAACTAGAATATCTAAAGATTATTTGGCCTGGTAAATCCCTCCATTCTTTTCCAACTTTTATGGTAGAAACCATGCAGTACTAGTGGTCGTTACCAGAGATTCCTATCCCACATCAATGGTTTGAGACCTCACAACTCCATGGACATTGTTAGGTTGGTAGCAAATAACTTCCCATTATCTTCTTTTCGTTTCGGTATTGCTCATCTAGTGCCTAAAGTCGAAACCACTTCATTAACGCTTGGATTATAACTATAACTAAAACATGGATTATTGATAAGCAACTGCTACTGGTCATTTATTCATAATTTTGTCAAACTCGAGTAGCGCTAGTTCAATAAATGTACTTCAGGCAAGCAGGTGATAATTAATCATGGAAAATGAATTCATCGTCATGATGATTGAACATTGAAGTACTCAAAAAGCAGTGTGCTGTGAGAAGAGAAAGGTAACAGCTTTTTAACAGTTTAAGAATGATAATCATCAGAAGCATTAAAAGGCAAATAAAATCATACAGATAGAAGCAGAATATCATCATATCTTATTCATTTTTCTTAGCAAAAAGGCCACCAAATCCACCATTCTTCTTCTTCTGAGGGACAGCCACAGAATTCTTGCGACCACCAGAGGTAGTGCCACCACTTTTCTCTTCAACTTTCTTGAGGATTGGATCTGTCTCGTAGAACTGGTCTTCCTTCTGCAAATTTCCTAGAACCCAATCAAGAAGACCCTTTTCTTCTTTGCTCCCACCTGCCCCTTTTGCTGCTGTTGTCGCATAAACTCTCACAGTAGCAGGAGCAAAGGAAATAGGGAGAGAAGCCATTGTTTTGTGAAGTACAGTTCTCTGCCGTTTTTTTCCTTTCTAAATTTTCTTAGGAAAATGGTGGTGGTGTCGAAATGAAGATAGTGAAAATTATATTTTCTTTGGCTATCGGAAATGTGGAATTCTAAGCCGTTGGATGTGCTTAAGAGGTCTAAGGGATCGTTTCGAACACGAGTTCTCCACAAGTGGCTTATCTTCAATTTTTCTGTTGGTTTTTTCTTTATTTTTCTAGAAGTGAGAAAAACTGTTTTTATTATCAGAAGAGATCCTTGGGATATATGGATACAGGTTTGTCACGTGGCAGCTTGACAAAATCTATGCATTGATTAGAAATGGGCCTAGCATATGCTCCGACTTGAGTGACCAATATGTTAATGAATGAGCCTCTCGGGCATTAGACAAAGATGAGAATGAATTGGGTTGAGTTTGTATTATCTGGCCTAAACTTGAGCTGAGCTCAACAAGGCCTTCAAGGCCACAATGTAATAACCAAAGGGCCTCGCCATTCCGAGACTCAAGAAGTTTGATATTTCGATTTTGCTAGTCCTTGTGAACAACGTAGCATCGGATAATTTAGAATAAGAATAGGTCCAGTCTAAGGGACAAATCAATAGAAAAGACTATTTGCCTTAGTTATGGTAAGCCCTGACTTAGGATAGTGCAAAATGGTTATTTTTTCTATTTCAGACGGTCTGTTTTCTTGGTCTTGCTCAATCTGACTTGTCCCTTCAAACTCGTGCAATCCTTATTTTGTGTCTTTCTTTCCAAGTCTTTTTGAATAAATTCTCCACGAAGAGTTATTCTTTTGCAAGAATAGGCATGACCACAGGTGTGACTCCGTTGCAAGAAACACTACTTGGAGTTCCATACCATGGAAAATGAAAATGGCTATCAGTTCTGACTCTCCTGACCTAAGGTAAGTAGTTCGGCTAAGCCGGAAATGCTTTGCTTTGTGGCCCAAAGTGGGCAGTGTCTAACCTAATTTATCATCATTATTATTATTATTATTATATATTTAAAATAATATCATTTTTGTCATTGATTGTTGGACTTGGGCCTGGTCAAGGCCTCTGTTACCAAGCCTAGTGTTAGAAGGTTGTGTTGTGTATGGGTGCTCTACTAAATTTGGGTCAGCCTACGAGTAGCCAGTACTACTAGTCACTGATTTTGAGTCAGCCTATAAGTAGTCAGTACTAGTTGATTACAGGCTCAATTTAGCATTAATGTGGTTAATGAAGGAACCTAATTGAAGTGACCTGCTTCATAATCCTCAGCAAGTAAGTAGTCAAGCCTATGACGGCAAATTATTTTTTATAATTAAAGTCAAAATGGGAACAATATTTTGAAAACAGGGCATAAATAAACTTTAGGCTACTTGCTAGTTTTTCAATTGAGTTAGGCCACTGTCTTGAAAGAATTGTTGGTAAAGACTAAAGGGCAGTAGCAACACCACACCTTCGTAAGTTTCAATTACTTGAGGAACTGCAAATTGTATTGCATAACATTATTCTTTTGATAGTTGCCAAGTGGAGCGTAATGGCAAATGCTTATCTGGAGAACGGTTGCGACTGTTGTGGAAATAAGGGTGAAACTTGAACGATTGACTTTGGGACAAAAATTTTATGCAATTAAACACTCTTACTCTAACACCCTATGTATCTCAATCTGCTTGACCAAAAAGGAAACTGGAAAAATGTCCGAGTTGGTGTCCTTTTCCTTAAGAAAGGGCAAGAGGAAACGTCCACGTACTCACTGTTTACATAGCACATACACATCCCCTACTCCTCTCCATTGAGTCTTGAGTTAATTTCTTGGTCATCCCTATATAATTGCGGGTTTCTGAAACTTGTCCAGGTTTTGGAACAAAACCCACATTTTCTAACTGCGGTTAAACCATATCTAACAACTCTCTAGAAACCTTTAACTTCAAGATTTGCAAGAATGCCAAGAAAAGGTCTAGCTTTCGGGTTTCTGAGAAACATAATACTATAAGCAGTTGGTAAAAAGCTTAAGAGCTTGCGTCTTTAGTGAGCCTCTGTCGTCGTCCAAGTAACGTGATGGCTTAAGTGATAAGACTCAGAAAACGAACAACCTCACTCCAATACCACCAGAGTGGGTGGCCGCATTCTTTTCATGATCGTTAACCAGTTTCACATTAAACTGCAAATTTTCACCCCTCCATCTGAACTTCCTTACCAGTTTAATTAATTCAATCAGTTTTCAAATATCAAATAATGGTTTTCCCTGTCTCTAGCCATATAAAATTGTCTGCAACTTAGGTGATTACGATTAATGTTACACCATGTCGTCACAGGTCAAGTCATTATAATTGTCATTGGACCTGAAGGAGTAATCAAGCATTATTCTGTATTTTTAAGCAATATAATAATCATGGAAATATAAAACTTTTTACATACAAAATAAGAAATAGTTTTTTATATACAAAATAAGAAGGAACCTTCCTTGTATAAACGGGAAGGCAAAAGTTACAAAGAAATATATACTTTAAAATTAATTTGCATCCAATTCCAAGCAATGCTTTACATGGTTACGTTGAATTTTAATTATAAAAAAGAGTTATTAAGGGATTTTGTTATTATGGAAATTAATTATATAGGTCTTGTTTAGTAATCAGCTGATTACATTAGCTGTTAGCTGATTCTATCAGCGGTTAACTGATAGTTGATTATATTAGCTGATTTGACCAACAGATAATATCAACTGTTTATTAAAGATGTTTGGTAAAATTAGCTGTCTATGTATAAAATGACTTATAAAAGCATAACTTTAAAAAAAATTATAAGGACATGAGTATTATATGTTAGTATTTCTTTGAATATTTTCATAAGAATTTAAATTTTTAATTTTACAAAAAACTAAGTTTATAAATCTAATAAAAAATAGAACATATAATAATAATAATAATATAATTGATCAATTTTTAATTTAAATTTAATATTTTTCTATATTTTAAAAATAACTTAAAATCTTTTTCTTTTTTAATTTTTAGGAACTTAAGAACAATTGGTCCCGACACAATTGCAGTGGATGCAATGAAGAAGATGCGACACAATTGCAATGACTGACCTCTAATATGCCTCTGTTTTTTAGTGTAAAGTTTAGGGCACAATTATCAACCATATAAAATTTTATCAACCGATAACCCAAAATGCTCCTTTTTTGAGTTTTTTTAGTTTTAATTGGTTGGCTTGAATAAGCCAACCTATCAGCTGATAACCAAACGAATATAATAGCTGTTTGACTTGTCAAACAGCTTTGTCCCCTCCAAAACACTGAAAAGTTATCAATCAAATGGGACCATAGTTTAAAGGTATTCAAATTATTCTAGAAGAAAGCATAATTATATATTTGATATATAATATTTATGATAGAAATTTTATTAAAAATTTTGAGGAGATAAAATTTATTTAGAAATTTATATATTTCCTTTTTAATTATTGTAAATAGAAAATTAATTTCATATATTAAAAAATTATATGTTTTTTGTTTAGAAAGTTTACTTAAAATTTTAAGGAAAAATTTTTATTAAGATTTTAAAGGTTAGTCATTCCATATTTCTATAAATTATTTATAAAATTAAATGGTAAAACTGGGTCTTAGAGTTCATTTGGCCATAATATTTAATCATATGTATCGAGTTTCACCAATTTAAAGTAAAACCACCGAGCACCGAAGTCCAGCTATAAGGAGCTGGTCTTCGCTTAAGCAAGGTTGAGGTTCAACCCTTGTTTATGTATGCAACAGTGTTAAATACTTGGTGATAGTGCTTTGTCGCCTTTCAAAGTCCCACCCGGCATGAGCGGGGAATAATCTGAACGTGGTAATTACTTAAAGGTACCACCAATAGTTCATACCTACTCAGGATGCCTCGTAGTTAAAAAAAATGTAATTAGCATTGATTTTGAAAAAAAATGTTTTTTTTCCAGTAATCAGGAGGATTGACTCCGCCGCACGCCATACCGTATATTGCATGTATTGGAGTATTGAGAAGAGCTCCTGACTTGTTCAACTTTTCTCATCTTGTTTTATATATAGATTTAAGAAAAAATGATCGCTTAAATGCCCAACAACTTGCAGAGGATTCAAGAATGAGGAACTATTTTGATTATCACAAAACGGGGAAAAAAAGGCAAAAAAGGAATCCTAGCCTGATCATTCCTCAGGACAGCTTTGCATTTTAAAATGTTAAAAACCTACTGGTATAGCTAGCCATTCCTTAAATTGGCAAAACAAAGCTGAAAAAGCAAGCTAACTAAGTCAATAGCAAATCACCTACCATTGCCATTAGCTAGCAATTAAGCATAGGTAAGTTTATTTGGAATTGCACCTACTTCCGCGACTATTGAAAGACTCAATGACATTTGCTTGTTCATTCTTTCACGCACACTGTTTCCATCCGACACTCCTGATCAAGACCAAAAATTTCCTAACAACTTCTCCTACATGCATTCTTTTAATGTCTTCCTATATATACACACTCTCTTCGTATCACCACCAACACTTGTGACAAGATAGTTTCATTCAAACAATTCCTGTGCTCATTCAAACAATTCCTGTGCCAAAACCTATTCCTCTCAATGGAAACCATGTCATTGTTCTTTGCAATAGCAGGTTTCGCATCAGCTTATCTTCTCTGGTTCTACTTCTTAGCCCGTAAACTTACCGGTCCAAACGTATGGCCTATCTTAGGTAGCCTACCGAGTGTTTTCATGAACCGGAGACGATTCCATGACTGGATCGTCGATAACCTCCGTGCAACCGGTGGTGTAGCAACCTACCAGACATGTAACTTTGCCATTCCCTTTATTGCTCGCAAGCAGGGGTTCTTTACTGTCACTTGTCACCCGAAGAACATCGAGTATATTCTCAGAACACGCTTCGATAACTATCCTAAAGGACCGGAATGGCAACTAGCATTTCATGATCTTTTAGGCCAAGGAATATTTAACAGTGATGGAGATACATGGCTCATACAACGCAAAACTGCAGCTCTGGAATTCACTACAAGGACTTTAAGGCAAGCAATGGCTCGCTGGGTGAATAGGTCAATCAAGAACCGTCTTTGGATCATTTTAGACAAGGCCTCCAAGGACAAGATCTCCGTGGACTTGCAGGATTTGTTGCTTCGCTTGACCTTCGACAACATATGTGGTCTCACATTTGGCAAAGACCCAGAAACACTCTCGCCGGAGTTACCCAATAACCCTTTCTCTATGGCTTTTGATAGAGCCACTGAAGCTACTCTGCAAAGGATTCTTTACCCTCGCTTTGTATGGCAAGTGAAGAAGATTTTTGGCGTTGGAACAGAGAAGAAATTAAAGGAGAGCCTTAAAATCGTCGAAGCTTACATGGACGAAGCAGTAGCAGCACGCAAAGAAGCTCCATCAGATGATTTGTTATCGAGATTTATGAGGAAAAGAGACATTGATGGAAATCCTTTTCCAATCTCCGTTCTTCAACGGATTGCTCTAAACTTTGTCCTCGCAGGTCGTGACACTTCCTCAGTTGCTCTCAGTTGGTTCTTCTGGCTAGTCATGAACCATCCTGAAGTTGAAGCAAATATCATAAACGAACTATCAAAAGTACTTAAAGAAACTCGAGGCAGTGATCCCCAGAAATGGATTGACGATCCATTAGTCTTCGATGAAGCTGATAGATTGATCTACCTTAAAGCAGCATTGTCAGAAACATTGCGCTTGTATCCATCTGTACCCCAAGATTTCAAGTACGTAGTCTCCGACGATGTTCTGCCTGACGGTTCCTTCTTGCCGGCTGGATCAAGCGTCACATATTCTATCTACTCCATTGGAAGGATGAAGAGCCTTTGGGGTGAGGACTGTTTCGAATTCAAGCCTGAAAGGTGGCTATCACCGGAAGGTGACAGATATGAACCACCTAAAGATGGCTATAAATTTGTGGCGTTCAATGCTGGACCAAGGACTTGTTTAGGCAAGGACTTGGCGTACTTGCAAATGAAGTCTGTGGCCTCTGCTGTGCTGCTTCGTTACAAGCTATCGCTTGTTCCCGGACACCGAGTGGAGCAGAAGATGTCTCTTACTTTGTTCATGAAAAATGGGCTTCGTGTATTCTTGCATCCTCGTACTCTTGCATGAACTGGGCATTTCTTTCCCAAACTGTTCCTTGCTTTGCTTGGAGAAGTGGCAGTAGTCATTCGGTCAAGGAAGATCATCGAGGGTACTGTTTCCTTTGAAGGGTGTCATCACTAATCTGCTTTTCTGCTTTGTCTTTGAAATTTCTGGTTTGTTTGTTGGTTCCAAATTGGAGTACAGTTTCCTCATCTAGATTTGTCTATATACTTTGGTCACTTTAAAGAGTGATTGTCATGTAATGTCCATATCAATGGATATGGGTTTTCTTATAATCATATGAATAAGAATTATTTTTTTTATACTAAATCTTTTCATATTGATTTTTATACGTGCATAAAATTTGTTAATTAAAACATGAGCTTATGAGATGATAAGAAAGATGCCACTTGTGAGGAACAAATCCTCTGCTCTATAGCGCCTTGTTATTTCTAAATAATAATTTTCATATTGAATTGATGAAAAGTAGGGCATTAGTGACAGCAAAAATCTTCACCTTATAGTGCAAGTAATTCAGTTAAAATTAAAACAAGAACATTAAAAATGTAGCCTATTACCCAAGAACAAGTCATCGTGTATTGATATGGCCAAGGAGAAATCAATCTGAAAAAAAAGAAAGAGTTGAAAAAGTTTTACAAAGCCACGAAGTTGATTCCTTAGTAATGATATAGTTATCATTTTCCTTGAGAAATGCTATACAACTTTGTCTTCCTTCAATGACGTCCACAACCTGGAGTGCTAGTGTTCATGGAATTGGAAAATTTACCTGGCATTTCGAAAGTTTCCCGACCATAAAGCCCAGAAACCTGAAGTGATAAACCCAGTTTGGTGAACAAAAGAATATCATCCATTCCACACTTGTCTTTTGTCTCCGGTTCATTGAACCCTCAGCGTGATCTTGGATGCATATCGTGAGTCCCTTCCAACGCATTCTGATTGATTTGGAAGCAAAAATGGACTCTTGATCAACAAAATCCAAGTATGAAAGTGCCATGCTTCAGTAAAGAAACAAGAGAGCTTGGTGAAACGACTTATGCACATCTTTAATAATTAAATAGCTGTGCAATACTTAAATTCTAAAAGGATCAGAATTATTCTAAGCAATACCTAAATTTAAAAAGAATCATAATTATTCCAACTCTAAAGTAGAGTTATACAGTGATAGTATGACAGTTGACAATTATAATGGTTGACAGTTATAGTGCAATAGTCCCTCCCAATTAGGGATGACAAACAAGTTTGGCTCAATTCAAATTCAAGTTTTTTTTTTTGACTTTGAGTCTAATTCAGATTGCTTGGTCCGGCCTAATCTAAAACTCGAAAGTTTCACATAAAACAATGTCGCTTTGGGTAAAACGTCTTTATTTTTTAAAATTATAAAATAAATTTAATCGGACTCGAACAAATTTCGGGTTGCCCAAGCTTGATTAAGTTCAGGCTCTGACTCGATCAAGATTTGGGTCAAGCTTGTGCCTGAATATAGAATTTTGAGCCCAGGCCCAACAAGTCTTGTCCGTACGACCATCAAAGTTACTCTCAGCAAAAAATTTTGTTTAAGAGACATATCATATGTCTCCACACCAAATTCCCAAAGATGATGCAATTCAGATACTAATGGTTGTAAGAATACACCAATTTTATGCTTTAGATTTGTAGGCTCTGGAACAATCACCGTCAAGAACATATATATCTCATTCATACACATCTATGGACGCAAATTATAAGGAGTAATTATGATTAGCCATGATGAATATTGTTATAAGGAAATTATAAGGCAAATTTAGATCATAAGAATTATCCCTCACAAATGCATCATCAGCCATTTGAGCATCAAATTGGTCAACATAATCTATGTTAGCATGTCCAAGATCACATAACATATCACGCATTCCATCATCATTTTCACTTTTATTACTCTGATTACTATCATTTTCGTCATCAAAATAATATTATAGAACCTCTTTATGATGGTACCACTGCTTGTAGTTTCTGTTTATCCCATTTAACATCAAATGTTTATAAATTGATTGACATGTCCTAAATAAATTGTTGTTGCATTTTTTACAAGGACAACGAAGTGCTCTTCCTTCATCAAGATGTCTAATTGCAAAATCTAGAAATTCATTAACTCCTTTTTCATATTGTGGCAGTGCTCTCTTAGAATTTTCCATCCAAGTTTTGTCAATTGTCATTGTCTTACAATATAAATTAATTGAATGGGTTCAGAAAAATTTGACTCAGAACTTGCTAGGATGGGGAACTCTATAAGCATTAATACTTTCCAAAGAAACATTTAGGCATTACTAAGAAGAAATTAAAATACACTCATGAATAAGCCAAGTTCTTTTAGCTAGAAAACCCAAATGAGGCAAAAATAGAGAAGGCGAGAGAGAGAGAGAGAGAACCTGATCAGCTTCAGCTTTGGCAGTGAAGGAGAGGAGATAACTTGATGTATATCTTAATTTTCACAAGCTCTAATTGCAAGGCCCTCTTTCTTTTTTATCAACATCATATTGCCTGCAATTTTTAGTCAGCAAGAGAGAAAAGGTTTTGTTTTTAATCTGGAATCTAAAGTCTGGACAACCATAATTTATGGCAGTGGTTTGGTTTAATTATTAAATGTCATGACATGAGGTGTGAGGTCTTGTGGGGAAAGGATTATGTGGGGTCATATCTATTATAAAGGGAATAGACACAAATAAAAACGAAATAGTTGGTGAAACAAATAAAAATGACAGAAAAATAAAATGTGGTTGTTGCTTTTGATATCTGGAAAAAGAGGAATTGTGAAGAGTCACGTTTTGTAGATACTGTTATGCGTGAAGTGTCAATGAATTGCATCTTCTTTATAGGCACAATTCTCATCTCTGTGTCATTGCATCTTCTTCATATTCTTTAGTTACAATCTTCTCTCCGAATCTTTGAATTCATCTGCTCAAATACTAACAGGTAAACGGTCATTTTTGTTTTTTTAACTTATTGTTCTCATATTCTGTTTGATGGGTTCTTTACCAAATTGATAGGAACGGGTTTTCTTCTCAAGTTGCCAACTTTAATGCTTCTTTCTATCTTCTTTATGTTTTCCCTATGTTATTTGGAAATTGGGGACTTGTATTTAGTAAGATTATGTTTGATTTTTAGCTACTTAGACTAGGAAAATGTAAAGATACCACCTTTGTTGCAGTTGTTGCTTGCGTGTATATAAAGCAGATTTATGCTTATGGTTCTGAGTTGGGTGAAGTGTGAAATAGTTAAAGTTATTGTTGTTGTCGGTAATTTAAGTATATAGAGTGGAAAGTGACTCGAAGATATTTGTTAACAATGTTCGGCATTGACCAATAAGTCATTGAAATTATCAGTTCTTTTATTTTTTTTTCTTAGGTTCTCTATTCCCCGTAAGCTTCGCTTGTCATTGTCAACTTTAGTTTCCACCAATAACCATCCTTTCTTTCAATTTTTCTCCAATTATATCCCAATAAGATCTAGTTTCTCTTTATTTTGGTGCTGGCTGGTACAAAGCTAATTTCAAATTTTCGGTTAGAAGGTGATTGCTTCTTTTCAGATTTTTCTGGAGCAGTAATCTCTTGTATTTATCTTGTTCCTTTTTATTTTATATGTTTAGCTATGATAGTGGTATACATAATCTTTTATTGCATTTCTTGGTTTAAGAGTAGCAAATAGACTAAGGGACCTTCATACTCTATTACAAATTTGTATGTTTATATGTAGCCATTGCCACTACACTACCTCACCAAACCACCATTAGTACTAGAATTAATATTCTCTTGATTTTTTTCTACTAATTGACTTCATGAATTTTTTTTCTTATTATTTGTTTTAGCTACTTATGCTGCTTGTTCCTAATAATTAGTTGTTTTTAAAAGTGAAAGAAGGCTAAAATTGGTAATTATATGTGAAACTACAAAATGGTTAACAATGGTAGGTCTTTATCGAATATAGATGATGAACAAAATGAACCTAGTATGGTAAAAGAGTCAGAAGCTATAGAGGCTCCTAATCAACAGTTCGATGTTACAGTTGAAACTTCAAATAATGCACCTAGGCCAAAAGGACAAGTTGTTGTTAGCCAATAGGACAAGTTGTTGTTAGCACTGGCAACGTGATCTTTAAAATTATATGATTGTACATTTAAATTTTTAATATAATGTTATAGGTGTCCATTAATTGTTATTTTTTAAATAGGAAATGAAAATTCTAAAAAAGGTGGACAAGAACCAACAATCAATGTTAGACTTGCCAAGAAGAAAGTTGAAGGAAAACAAATTGATGTTCAGTTTCCTCCTCCGTGCTATACGGTATGCGGTAAGCATGCCAGCCTTTTCAAGTTGGAAGTTACTATCTACATTCGACAACTTGCACCACTTTGTGTCTCTGGTTGGAAAGAGATTTTTAAGGATGATAAGAAGGCAATGTGGTTATTTTTAAAGGTATAACACTTTAAATGTACAAAAGCAAAAGAGTTATCGCATTAAAATAGTATTAGTTTAATTGCAATAGAGTTCAATTTTGTCATTGCATTGAATTTGCTTCTTAATTTTCTTAACTATATTTTTATATGAATTTTAGGATAAATTCAATTTCTCAAATTAGGTGCAATCTTATATGATGCAACAAGTGAATGTACAATATAAAAATCGACATTATCATTTGCAAAAAAGTTATCTCAAGAGCAAAGATTGCCTAAAGGATGTAGAGGAAGGTGATTAGCAATGGTTGATTGAGAATAAATGGGAGACTCTAAATTTTAAGGTAATTTTAAAATTTAAGTACTTTAACTTATTTTGTTAGTTGTTTTCTTTTATTAAAAAATTATTTATCGATGTTTAGGAGCAAAGCAGAATAGACACTAGTAATAAGGGAAATCAAGAGATGAAATCGGTTTCTAGTACAAAGTCGATTATGAAAATTACATATGGGATGGTAAAGTAAAATTTTATTTACTTAAAATTTAAATTATATTTTTCTTTAAAAAAATCAAGTTCCAATTAATCATTAATTTTCTTTGTCTTTTTTCTTTTTTTTCTTTTTAGAAAGATAAAGATTCCAATGAGTGGCCCAATGCTGTTAAAGTTTGGAATGTATCGCGACAAAAGCCAAATGGAACTTGATATGTTCCAAATGGAGAAGAAATCATGGCATAAAAGTTAATAGTCTTATTAGATTTTTAAAAAAAATTAAAATTACTTTACTAAATTTTCAAATTCTATCTAAATATGCAAAATAAGCTTCAAGAAGAAGGAGAGAAAAACAAAGAAAAAATTTCATCTGCACCTCTACCACTCGTTGACATTTTGATCTTGTCCTAGAAAGAAACTCAAGCTATTCACATGGTTTAGGTATTAAAGGGATAACATCTAAGTCACGAGAAAAAATTCCAATTCTAACTGAAGCTGAGACTGCAAAGAAATATGCAAGTTATTTAGATGATGAAGTTGCAAGACTTACTGAAATAAATTAAAAAAAACACAAAATGAGAAGATTTAAGATCAAGATACAACTATTGAGAAGCAAGCCACATAAATGAAACAAATTTCAATTGTTTTTGTACATTTGGCAAATACTGGAGTAATTCCTAGTTTGTTACTCAATGCTTCTGCTTCAATTGGAGATCCATCAAATGTCACAATATCAAATACCCAACTAGTCATGTGAGTTTATAAATTTATAAAATCTAGAATAGTTAGTATCACTTCTTATCATTATCATTATATTATTATAAAATGTTAGTACTAAATTTATAACTTAATATTTTATAAACTAATTAATTGATTCTATTTTTTATTTATTTTGACTTCATATGGAGCAATAGCCATGAAAATTTACCTTGGAAAGTTTTAGTTTAAATTAGTAGGTATTGCTTTGGGATAATTGTAAAAAATATAATTGTCTTGGATATTAAAATTTCCAATTTTATACATTGGAAATTAAAATATTGTACATTTTGGTAATTTTTATATATTTTTATATTTAGTAATAATTTTTATTTGCTTGTGTGACAATATCTTGGCACTGAAAATTCGTATCATTTGTGACAACTTCTATTTTATAGCCACCAATGCAAAAAATTTTATCAATTAAGCAAATAAATTATTAAATTTAATAATATTATTTGTGACAAATACAAACACATCAGTGATAAATTTATTTGTAACATATAATCTTTATTTAGTGACAACATTATCGTAACATATAACTTTCATACTTGTGATGAAATCTGTTAGACAATATGGTCACTGATGCAAATTTCTTTTACCACTAATGCAATTCCATTGTTGAATCGATAGTTTTATTTGTGACAATAATAAACACATTAGTGACAATATATTTTGTTAGAACAAATTTTCATTTTTGTGACAAAATGATGTTGATACTTTTTCCTTAAAATATTAGTGACCAAGAAGTAATGGAAACTAATAAAAAAAGCACTAATGACAAATATTTTGTCACGATTTTCAATTATTTTAGTGGCAATGATATTGTCACAATAAAATGAAGTACTGTTATGACTTAATTTGTCGCTACTTTATATTGTTTGTGACGACAAACTTGTCATCGATATGTAAAGTTACTATGACCATATAGTTTTGTCACACATTCTATAGTTTTTAGTGTCAATACTTTTGTCATAAAAGTATTGCATAAATGTGACAATTTTCTAAATTAGTCACCATTTCACTAGTGATGGAGGTATTTGTGATGTGAGGTGACGATTATAAAAATTGGACACCATTAATAATAGTGAATAATATTACTGCTTTTAGTGACAACTTTTGCTTTCACTAAAAATACAATTTCTTGTAGTGTTAGCATCTAACATACCTCACATGGATCCCTAAATTTTTTTGAAGAAATTCCACTTTAGTGTAATTGATGGAACCATGACAATTCTGTTAACTAAAGGGATATTTAATGTTTTTTGAAACAATAGGATCTTTTTTATACATTGTGAAACATTAGAATCTAACTTAAATTTTGATTGAAATGTTAGAGGAAAAAAGTTACCTTCAACCTAATAAATAATCAAAAGGTAAGATAATTGTCACATTAAATTCAAAACCTAAAAGTCTTTGTAATTTCTTAATACATGTAACCTTTGTTGATTTATAACTTGTCTTGTCACTAGTGATTAAGGTTCCTTACCATATAAAGTCTCATATTTGCAGACTAGTCTCTTTCTTTTGTTGGGCTTTGACTTTGGTATTCAACTTGATGCATTAATAGTAGAACTACTTACTTGGACATCACACATAGGCTATATTTGAAATAATAGTTAAATGTTGAAGGCACATAAGTAGGAGAATAACAAATAATATTAAATTTAATGTATTAACTTACACTCAATATTTCAAGCCTACTAGTTGCAATTTGTTATAATACACCTTTCATTAGAAATATGGCTTTATTAAGTCTTTGTTGGAAGTACATTTGATAAGTCACTTTCATTTCTCTCCTTGATAACTTTTTACCTTTGGTATAATTCTCCCAGTCCTCCTTTCTTATATTCTTTATCTTATCCGACATTTTCTAAATGGAAATGATAACAATGGTTCATGTTCGACTTTAAGCCATAATTTCTTTCCTTGAACTAGCTCCATCATATATTAACAAACCTATAAATACTTATTCTTTACAAACCAATGTGATATATATTTTTTAGATTGTCTATTGGTGTACTTAATGGAAACAATGATATGTGGACATAGGGTTCTTGACATATCCTAACTTTTAGATCTACATGTCCTATACCTTAAGTTCGTAACATGCTTAACTTGTTTCATTATTACTTCAAATCCACCATAACCATTAGTCTCAAGTTCACAATTAGTAGTTAAATATTTATTAACTCTCAATTTGCTCTTTATTCTTAGACCAATGTCTTCTCTCTACTTACTTGACATGTTTCTATTCTCAACCAATCTCTTCATCACACGCACTCTAATTTCTTCAAGTATTATGATAGTATTCTTAATTCAAGCTTCTGTACGTTCATTTAATCCTTCACAAAGATTATTATATCCAGAACATCACACTTAAATAAGGTGTCGAAATATGCTCTTGACAATTTTTTCATTAGAGTTCTTAGTAAATCCCTATGAGCATCTTTTGATTCCTCGTCCAACTCTTTTAAATATAAAAGTAAGTCAGGTTCATTAGATGACTTACAACATTGCCAAAATAGTCTTTCTAATTTAAGTCCCTTGTAATCTCTCTTTCTCTAATTAGCAAGCATGTGTCTTGTACAAGATTTGATAATAAATATTGATTTATCACATATATGTTATGAACATTAATTAGCAAATTGTGAATTATGTGATATAAATATTACAATACAAACAACTTTCTTAGTTTGTCACATCACTAAATAAAAGAGCTTACTGGTACACAACATTCCCAAAAATAAAAATAAACATTGAATTATTAATAAATAATTGAAAAATATACGTGGTGAAGAGATTAAAATGATAGTATACATTATCTAAGTAAAGACAAATTTATAGACAATAAGGTGACTGTTCTCTACCTAACTTGGTTCACAACCTCTTTAGTTGCCATCATGTAAATAATTAATTGACTTGGGATAGTTATACATCGTATTGTTATTAGACAAATCATTGAACTAGAATCTCTCAAGTTGGTTGACACTTAATAGAAAATATAACTAGATCAGATAGTTTAAGTGGACAAGTTATAATTGACTAGCAATCTAAATGTAAGAATGGTCAAAATGAGGTTATATCCACCTAAATATTTATTATTATTTATGGCAATTTTGAGTAATCGCTTATTTTTTAAAGGTGACTAATTTGTATATTTAAAAGAAATTAAAGATGGAAAATGAGCTTAACACTAACAAAATTCATATAAATCACCATGAGATTCAAATGCTTGATACTTTCTTACAATGCTATCATGATAACACCATAGTATCCATATTAGATAACTTTAAACACAAACTGACTCAAAAATCTCATAAACCAAAAGCATTAACCTTTTACAAATATAAAAAGTAGTTTTAGAGTAAGAAATCACTAAAATTTTACCCTTTGAAAAATAAAAGATTTGATGCCTTTGCAAACTTCCTTTATCCTTCAAAAACCCAAACTTGTTAGCAAAGGACTACTCTTATGAAGCAAGGTAGTTGTGGACTTCCTTGACCTTTCATATTTGAATTTGTAACAAAGAGAGTGAGCCTTGGAGTAATTGGTAAAGTTGCTCCTTTATGATCATAAGGTCATAGATTCAAGTCACAGAAATAGCCTCTTTGTAAAAATACAAAGGGAAGGTTGCGTACATTATGACCGTCCCCAGATCCCGCAAAGGTGGGGAGCCTTGGACACTAGATACAATGACTTAACTAGATTTGAATTTACAACAAAATAAAAAAATAAATTAGAGTTGTGAAGAGGAAAAATTTTGCAATATGAAACAAAGTCATAACAAATAAATTAGGCTTGCAACTTACAACAGAGGTGCAAAGGAGAAGCATAGGAAAGAAAAATAAGGGAGTTGGGTGACAACTAGAGAAATGGACATAAAAGATAGCATGAGCACAATAAGAAAAAAAAAAAAGAAGTATCTTTTCATATGCATTTAACATAAAGGAGGAACCAACAAAAAGCTCGAAAAGAAAAACAGTAGAGGGCACAATAAAAACATACTTAGACAAGAGAAAAATTCAAGTGCTTATTGGAGATTTTGGAGTAAATTTTCTAATGATAAATTAAGGGTTGTTTGTTTTTATTTATGCTTTTAGCTTCCTATTTTAGCTTTCAAATTTAGTAAAAACCCTATTTGTTTGAGTTTTTTTTTCCAGTTTTCAAAATTTATGAAAATCATAAAAAGTGGTTTTTATTTTCTATTTTTCTTTTTTTTGTTTCTTCTAGTTTTCAAATTTTATGAAAATCACAAAAAGTAGTTTTTATTTTCTATTTTTTTATAATCTAATTTACTATCAACTAAAAACATATTATTTAATTATTTATATATTAATTATTAACAAGAATTATGAATAATTTTATATTATATTATATTATATTTAATTAATTAAAATTATGAATAATTTATATTATTTAATAATTTTATTTATTTT
>JAOQMM010000008.1:18461075-18479446 GCA_027563515.1 Erythroxylum platyclados | reverse complement strand
GATTAAAATAATTTAATTAATTAAAAATAATATCCCTAAGTTTTATCTATAATAAAAAATATAATTATATTGTCATTAACAGTCAAATAGGTTTTTGTTTTTATTTAAAAGAAAAACCAGAAAAAAATAATAAACTAAAACTAAAAATTACAATAAAAAAGCATAAGTGAAACCAAATAGCTCCTCAGATTAAGAAATTAGAGAGGCACAAAGGAATTAGATAGATGGGTTATAGCTAATAGATTATAAGCATGGGTTATGTTATGGGACATAGGCTGTAGATATGAGTTATAGGTTATTTTGAGTCCAAACCACTCGGTGTTCATATGTCCATAAATTGTCACATGGATGTTCAATTATCAAGTTAAAAGTATAATCCATTAACTTTTATTTACCTTTGTTATATGTATTTTAAAATGTTAATCACTAAATTAAAAATTTTTAAATGTTGAGCATTGAATTAAAAAAATTTCAAAAAGTTTGACATTTTTAAATTTATTATCCCCAATTAATTGCATAATAATTTTATTAAAAAAAGTTAATTTATACTAGTTATAAGTCAGCTTCCCAAGATTTTAACATTATAAGATTTTATGATAATTCAAAACAATAAGGATAGCATTTGGATTAAAATTATAAAGAAAATGTATATCTTTTTATAAAAAAAACTTTCCTTTAAGATGCAAATATGGAAAAGCCCATTTAGAACCTTAATTAGAAGCTTATAGGTAGACTACTCTATAAGCTTTTAATTAAAAATTTTACAATAATAATTTCAAATGATAAGATGTCTTCCATTTCTTAAATGTATAGGTACAATGCCAAAGTATATCATAAGCGTAATTTCAAATAACTAGTTATTATCAAGCAAGCCCAACTTGAAGACACAAACAATAATTGTAAGACTCTTCGTGTCCAATGAAACACTAGATTAATATATATATATGCATAACATTGCGAAAAGAAAAAAGGTATTGGAATTCGAGCATAATTTTGGATCAGGACATCAAAAATGAAATTCGAGCAGGGATCCGATTAAAGGTATTGGATCAATATAAGTAATAAGCGAGCCTGACCTTTTTTTATATACTTTAATAGATGTGGACAGTGATAAATAAGAACTAAATAATGTCGTCACGGCAAGAATACCAGTCATAGAAGAGCACAATGGTAGGTCTTCCCAGCCCTATCCTATTGAGTTGAGGATTGTAATCTTCACCAGAAGTTGATATAGAAAAGTTTAAGGTACTTCTTTTCATGAAATAAACGGAGTTCTAGTTTTTATAATTATGTTAATTAAGTCATCTATGTCAAGGCAGATTTTGTTTTGTTGCCTTTTCAATTTATACAAATCTTTCCACAGCTTTTAATTATTTACCATTACGTTCAATTTTTTAGCTGAAAATTTTACATTTATTATTTATAAGATAGTTAAAATAAAATATATAAAATTATTTTCATGAAAATAGTTCTTTTCAATTTTATAAAATTAACAACATATATATTTAATATTAGTAAAAAGTGCATTTTACACTTCAATGTTTTCAACAAAATATAATAGGTAAAAAATATATTTTGAGCCTTAACATTTACATCAAAATAGAATATCAACTAATATTTCAAAACATTTAATTTGAATCTTAACGTTTTCAAAATGTTCATAACATACTTTAAGTGAACGGAAAATTTAATAGAATTAAACATCTATTAATTAAATTTCATATTAATATTGGCATAACATTATTTATTATTTTTAATCAAAAAGAGTACTACACTGTCAGGTGGTGCGACTATTTGAAATATATAAAAGTGGGAGCCATCGTCATTTGACAAAATAGGGCCCACCTTTTGAAATTAAAAATCTTTTATATTAATTTATATTAATCCTTAATTAGATTAATTAATATATTAAAATACCTAATTAGTGAATTCCCTAATTAGCATAATCAAGTTTATAAATTAGGAATTAGGGACTTGTCTAAATCCCTAATTCAACAACCTACTTCCCCTCCTCTCTCCTCATTACACGGTATTACTTCTATGGAAATTTTTATAGATTTATCTTTGCATCTATCTCCAGTGTATGGTCTTCTCGTCCCTACTTCCACACATCGCACTCTCGCACACTGCTTTTCTGCCTCACACTCATGCAGTTAGTTTGTCTTGGTTTCTATCTCATCTTAGCAACACTATATGGTTTCTCATTGTTGCTACTTTTCTTCTCACTCTAATGGTATAGTCAAATTTATGAAACTAGTTCTTGATTTTTTTTTTCTGTTATTTGGGTTCTCCTATATTTCTCGTAGGAACAATTCATCCATTTTTATTCCATAATCAAGTTTTTCGATTTGAAGCTGTCGAAAATCTTTAGAATTAGCAGTGACTTCAAATTAACAGTGATTCATAACTTATGCTATAAAATTAGTAACACAATGTTAGAATTTTCACTAGGGTCATAATTTATCTTTGTGGTTGCTTAATATTGTTTCCTCTTACTAAGCAAATGAAGTTGAACTAGTTCTTTATTAAAAACAAAAAAGAACGAATACTAAACAACATTACATTCTCTATATCAATGAATTGTCAGGTTCACTAAAATGTTCAATTTAATATTTGACAAACCTAAATTACTCTATTAACAGTGAATCTTATTATTATAAGTGCTAGATAAAGTGAATGAGATTTAGTTAATGGGTGTTTAGCATTCTGTTAAACCAAATTGATGCATAATCAAATGCAATGAACTAGGAACAATAATTCACGTTTATTGACTATGAATGTTTCCACTAGCTTACTGTTTCTCATTGTGTTAAATTACAGAAACTATCTTAAAGAACTGGTCTACTATTGACAAGGTTAATTAGTAGAAACAAAAAATATCAACATTGACTTTTTGGCTATTAGGGAGTAACATTATACACTTTAACAAATCAAATTCAGGTATTACCCCATTACCATTTGATTATAATAGGCAACTATCATCACTTATTTCATTACAAAATTTTATTGTTGGTTTATTGTTTTCCTTTATTAGTTTATATTTGAATTTGAGTGATGATAATTATATTGTGATAATTGCAGTGACATCCTAAAATTATGGACTTGATAGCTTCTATTAATACTACATTAAATTCAAATGATAGTCATATAGCTTGTTATTGTGGTTTAAAAGCCCTACTAAGAATTTCATAGAGTGATTATGACCTAGTAAGGAGACATTATGGATGCTCTAAATATCTAGTAATTTTTTAACAAAGAAAAATGTTGGTATATATATATAATGTTTATCTTATTAATTAATTTTATTTTGGTTTAATAGATGTGATTTTTTAAGTGGTACGATGAGAAATTTACTGAGAGGGTTATTGAAGTGAATCATAAATTAAAGAAAGAAGTATGTATATTGAAGAAAGAGGCCCAAACACCACAATTGAATCAAGTACAACTACAAAAATTGAGGAGCAATTAAAGCTTATGAAATAAGATATTATTTTATTGACAATAAAGAAAAATAAGTTGAAATTTATTTTAGAGGTTATTATAATAAGGTTTATTGTGCTTATAATAAGTGTTATTATAAAAAATTGTTGTAAAGAAATGACAATAAATTGTAATATTTTGTTTCAAAGTTGAATTCTAGTGAATGAATATAATGATGTGATTGTGCAATAGAACTTTTTTTAGAAAATAACAAGATACATTAATTTTGATACAACTTCATGAATAAGAAAAGAATTTTAGTGTGCATTCTTAATTGAAAATACTTCAAATGATTATGAAGGTATACTATTATATTGCATATCTTTTCCAATCATAAACTTAACTTTACTATAGGCATAACAATCTAATCCAAAAACAGTGACCCTCCTAACTATAAAACAAATCAATCTTAATAATCTAACAACTATCCAAAGTAAAGCTTAGTCCTTAACCAAGAAGGACATATCAGAGATGGAACATAATATTATATTAGATATAATTTTGTAATTCATATACAAAGGTGGTAGATATAAATACATGCTAACAACACATCTAGTCAACCATCCATGCATACAATGCTATGGAAACTATACATCCATTGAAAACTTTGGAACCAACATATATGAAAACATTAATGTGGTCAATTATGTGCCATATTGCTTTCCTTATTTGCATTTGAATGGGAACGTTATTCATTTAGTGGTTGAGTCAATGCTGCTCTCCTCCTCTTTGCTTCAACTTTTAATTTTTGGGAAGTGATGTTAGATTGTCCTTTGAACCTTAGATCTCTTTGTTCAAATGGAAGCTTAAGTGCATGTGAATCGAAATCTCTATACTTCCTTTTTGTTGCTATGTGAAGAGCTACCAACTTAGAAGCGCACATGTTAATATTCATTTGAATTAGTTATTAATAATGTAATAAATACTCATGTATAGAACTCATAATATTACTTTGTTAACTTGGTGTAATAATATATTTAACTATGTTTACATTGGTAACATATATTTAATAAAATGTAATATAATTATCAGTTATTACAACTACTATAAATTAATAAAAACTTGAATGGCTATATACCTGTGGAGATGATACTATGATGACCAAATAAACATGATAGAAATAATAAATTGAGTTTGATATATGAAGCGATACATACTAAGCAATACAAGGTTTGTAATCAAAGAAATTTTTATACATGTGAAGATTCCTGCCCAAGTAATATTGAGTCTTCATTCTTGCATTTTCTAGTGTTATGGGCAGAATTGTCATATTTCCTACATTTTTGTACACATCCCTTTTAAGACAATTTGTTTGGATTTTTCAAATTTTTAGGATTATTTACTCTTTTCCTTCTAGTTATTTTTGCACTCCCTAGCATGATTTGTTTTCGTAGTGGATTTGTCACCTTTGCATAGATAGTAGGCCAGAAAATTGTACCCCTAATAGGTTGCAGCATATGGTCATAAAATCAAAGGAATTGAGCCTTCTTATAGTAATGATCTACGAATGCCTCCACCCTTTATTTGGAATATTGAATAGCACTTATAGCTTGCTTATAAGGGTATCCATATAAAATTAAAATAAATTGAACAATTAAATTATAGGGTTAATTGTAAAAAATTAAAACTTTACTCAATTTTATAATTCTAGTCCAAACTTCAAAAAAATAACAAACAAATATTTTAACTTTTAATTTTTATAAAATAGTCTATATTGGACTGCCAATTACGATGCTGATATGATTAGCCATGTCAACTAACCTATTTGACATGTGGTATGACCTATCATTAACATGCAGTAAATAAAAAATTAAACTGCTAAAACTTAAAAATCCCTAAATCTCAAAAATACCTCTAATATTAAATTGTCTCAACTCCATCGTGAAAAACAAAGGCAACATTTCCTATTGAAGCTAAGTTGGTATTGCTTTGACGTACAACATTTCTAATTAATGAGAGGCTAGTACCATCTTCAATAACCACAACAATTTTTCAATTTAATGTTTGAATCTCCTTTTGTATTGTTTGATCCTCCCTATCCAAATTCTTGCATCAATTACTCCTTCTCAGATATTCTTTCCAAAGCTCGTGTGCATTGATTATAGATAACAAATACCAAATGAGCACCTAACCTAACAGGTGAAAAGGGAAATTACACCATATGTTATTACTTTTGGTTCGTACAGAGGACAGTTAACAAGCCAATAATTCAAGACTCTCAAGTAACTTTCTGGGCACTTACCTAACAAGTAAAGCTCGAGGTTCAATGGAGAAGCTTATGCACGACCTGCAATGTGGCTTAAAGATGATTATCACTAAGCCTCTTTTCTGACCTAATGGGTCCTAAACTTCTTGCTTCTATGATTACCTAACATTAATTCTAATGGCACTCAAGCATGCTTTTGCACATTGTAAGAGACATTGCCTTTGTTCTTCACGGTGGAGCTGTGATAATTTAGGTTTAGACATATTTTAGGAACTTGGGGATTTTAGATTTTAATGTTTTAATTTTTAAATATTTTTTCAAAAATTTTAATTTTTTAATATTTATTTGTAATGTGGCAATGATATGACACATGCTAGCCACGTAACAACTATATTAGTTGGTGTGGCTAGCCACTTCAACACCATCAATTGTAAGCTTAACAACTATTTTAGTGAAAAATTTAAAATTTGGAATTTTTTATTATAATTTTTAAAATTCGAGCTAGAATTACAAAATTAAATAAAGTTTTAATTTTTATATTTAATCATAAATTATCTTAGTCATAAATATTATTGGAATTAATGTAATTAAATTAAATAATATATATTTAAGTGATATTAAATCAAATTATGACTAAAAAAAACGTAAAACAGACATCAACCCTTTTATGGTTTTCATAAGTTATGAGAATTGGAAGAAATTAAAATCATAAAATTAAGCAAATATGCTTTTTTAACTGAATTTTAAAATGAAAATTAAAAATTAAAAATTAAAATTAAAAAATCACAATAAAAATAAACAAGGTCTTAGTTAACAAAAAACTTAAAGTGTTTTAAAATTTATTTCATATGCACATGTCTATACTCAGTACTCCATGTCAAAAACATTAATGATAAATGAAATAATATATTATATTTATAACAAATTGATCTTTTGTACATTTAATTGAAAATTTTGTAAATTTAAAGAGTATTGTAAAATTGAATAAAACTTTTAAAAAATTAAATAAGCATATATAATATTAATTTTGAATCTAGGCTTAAACGAATTTTTTGCGTAATTGATATAAAAATCTCATATAAAACAATAATTATCACTTGAAATTTCAAACTTAATTCATTAAAATTATCCCATTAAAATAAATATTAATAGACAATTAAATTCTTAAAAATTATGTACCAGTAAATTAAGATATTTTTAACTAACAAATATTTACTTATACATTTATTTGTATATATACTTATATATGATGTAAATAATATATAAAGGCAACGAGATAATGCAAATCATAGCATATGAGATTTTCTTGTATTCATTGTTGTGTTTTAATTTTGTGTGATTTAATTTTATTCATATATTTATATAAATAGAGAATTTGTTCCTTATATTTTTATTGAACTAGTGATTGTAATAACGCCAAAGCCTTTGGTGGAACTTGACCCACACTAATTAATTACAAGCATGAAAGCACTTAATTAGATTCTGGTTTAATTATTCAACACTGAAATTTGAAAAATGTTTTGCGATTAAGGAGAAAAATCAAATGGAAAGGACGCAGACAGGTCCACCAACTGACGGATCCACCGGCTTTAGCATAAAGCTAACCCACAGCCACTGCACTCGTGGCCCATCTATTTCTACCTCAACCTATACTACTGCAAAGAAATTAGCTGCGTTTGATAAAGAATCAAACACTGCTAAAGGAAGAAAAATCATTACGAGGGACAGAAGTGGTTGAAGGTAATGTTTTCAAAATAAAAATTAGAGAGTATTTGGATTATGGGTTTAAGAATAAATGAATAGGTATGAAATGAATAGAGGTGATTAGTTTTATATTATTATTATACGGCATATCTCAATTTCAAAGAATCGTCCATACTTCTCATATATTAGAGGAATTAAATTCATTCTTGAGTTTGGGTAAGTGTCACTGGCATGACGACAAGAGATGTCACAGGCTCTTGTCACGCCTATGACATACATATTCTTCTTCTTTTTTTAATTAAATATAATTAATTAAAATATATTAAAATTTGATGTAAGACAAGAATTTAACAAATTTTTATTTCTTAAGAATTTAACAAATTTTTATTTCTTAATATTTTTAACAAACCAACCACCATCAATTGTAATGGTAATCATTTATTCCTCTTAACAATCATCATAATTATAATAATTATATTCATTTTTATTCCCTACTATATTCATTCTCATTCTTATTATCATTCCTCTATATGAATTATCCGCCCCCTTAATTAGTTTTTTAGGTTATAAAAAATTATTAATTTATAAAATTTGACCGCCTAATTGATAAATTGATCGATTTTTAACAACAAAAATTATTAAACTAAATTAAACCTAAAAATTAAAAACATGAACTAAAAAATTGACTGATTCAAATTTTTTACTATCAAATCAGTAAATAGGTTCGGTTTTTAAAACATTGATTAATTACAGTAGAGAATTTCTAAAAATCCATTTTAACACTTGAAACTATTTGATAATTTGGACTTGATTTGTCTTCAATTTTCTAGAAATATCGAATTAGAGACATATCTTTATTTTGTATCAAAATTTACGAGTCATCATTTAAGTTTAAACTGGTACTTAATTTCTAATTCTTGATTTGCTACGCGTGATTTTTTTTACTTTAAATTTTCAAATTTTAATTTTCATTTTCAAATGTGATAAAAAAATTAATTAGTTAACTTTCTATTTTCATTAATATGAAACTTAATTTTAATAAAAACCTAAATTGAAAAAAATAATTTTATACTTATTGATTTTTTATCCTTTAAACATTGTTTTCATATTTTTAATTTCATTTTCAATATTATTTTGAATAATTATTTTTTATTTTCTAACGTAGTCATGTAGGTTTAATTTATTTTATAATATATGAAATAATAGTAGTTTTCTATTTATTGGTTTTCATAATATAATTTATTATTAAATTAAAAAATTATTTAACTATTTAATATTTTCTATTAATAAACCTTTTATTTAATATAATAAATTTTATAGTAAAATCTAAATCTTAATTATATGAAATTAAATAAATATTTTAAAAAAGCATTTATTTTAATCATAATACTTACCATACCCATATCAATATTGATATCAATTCTAATTCGGCATTTGCAACAGTATTAATGTATTATGTACACTTAATTTTATTTAGTAGACACTTAAAATTAGTCGCTGCGAATTTCTATTATCAAAAGAAAAACTTGAGTAGTTTCTATTCTTGTCACTCCAAACTTGAGTAGTTGCATATGGGAAAATTACCTGAACTGTCGGCAGTGTACGTCCCCCTGATTATTATCCGACAAGATACGCTTTAAGATGTTTAAAGTTCTTTATTTTGGCTTGTTATAGAAGGACAGGACGTTTTAATTCCACATAGATTGATCGAGTGATCAATTCATTTCCTTCTTACGTCACCATTTGCATAAATTCCTAAAACATTCATCATAGCATATAGGCGTGGTGGGATAGAATCATACATGAAGAATCCATTTTACCGTTGGTCATAGCATAATGTCATTTATGTTTTAAAGCTTACAAAATGAGGTTTGAGTTCAAAAGAGTCTTCTAGAATATGTTAACATTTTATTGAAAATTCTAGAAGCTTTTGAAATATGGTAGAAGTTTATGAAGACCTTGAAAATTTATGGAACATAGTAAAAGAATATGGAAGTGAAAGATTATGTAATATTGTGGAATAATATGGAATATTATAAAATATTGTAGAATATTGTAGATATGTACATAATGTACATGAAGTATGTAGAGTAGTGTAGAGAATTCTAAAAAGTTAATATAGACCATTAGATCAAGTAAATCTTAACCAAGCATTATAGGATGAAACAAGTATAAATACTCTTTAGAGGTTGTCTCATTTGTAACATAGAAGATTATAAAGTATTTTAATAGAAGTATTCTTACATTTTCTCACATTCTTTCTTCCTTTTAGTAAAGTATTTTGTGTAGAAGGTTGACTTAAAAACGAGAGCATACTCAAATGTTTAATGAGCGTTGGTAAAAGTTCAAGTCCGTTACAATAAGTCCGGTGAGATAGTATGACCAATGGTAAAATGGATTATTATTTTTGCCTACTAGATGAAACTTGTTGGACCATATTCTCGTTTGCCAAAATCGTGAGATAGTCCATATTTTTCAATATTTTTTATTTTAATAAAAGAGGGATTTTAATGAACAAGAGTACAGACGTCATTTCTCCCTTGTCTTCTTTTCTAAAATCATGTATGGGAAGAAGGATTCTATGCCTCTTGAGATAAGTTGTGGGGTCTTGGGCACATATTGAAGTGAAATAAATGAAACGTATAAAACTACTAGTAGAAAATATTTCATAATGGGGATACGAAAAGATTTGTCAATTAAACAACAAGCATTGTCACCAACCAGGCCACCTATTCATTATCTTCCATGAAAAAAAAAGGTTTGGTTATGGCAATATATCCATAACATATCTTTAAAACTTACATCACTCGTCCTCTCATGCATATTGTACTATTTTATATTCCTACCCATGAATTAGGTCTGGGTTTTAGGATATTTGCCCCTTCAGAGTTACGCAAATTTTGTTAAAAAAATGCACTCTAATGTCATGTGACTAACATGCACAAGTATTATAACATAACATGAGTATAGTAATCATGCATGCTTTTACACATTCCCAATTATTTCAGATAAAATACTTTGTTCATACTTACTGGGTAAATTTTTTTTGTATCTAAATGTGTATTCGTTTAAATAAAATTTTCAGATACTCATGGATCATGAGTATCATTGGCATCCCTACAAAATTTCTAAGGAAGCTTTTAAACATGGTCACTGCATAATATATGATGTTACCAACCGAATTGGTCACACATGGAGTCACATTAACCTTTTTATTTTCAATTGCAAGGCCAGTACGTAGTGATGAGGATATACATGATACCATCATATTATATATATAAAAGCTGTAATTAGATATCACCAACTTGGAAAGTAGGCAACACCTTGCTAATCTATTACTTTGTCGACAGCTTTTCTAGTCAGTGGAAGAAAAGATATAAAAGCAGAAGACAGGCAAAAAGGTTGTTAAGAAGTAAAGAAGAAGATATTGCTATAGCATATATTATGAGCAATAGTTTCTTCTTTTGCTTCTCGTGGAGTCAACTATATTTGTCGTCAAGGTCAATTTTAATTATTGAACTTCTTTCCTTCTATACTGTTCATCCTACGAACTTAGGACTTGCTGGCTTGAGTTGTCCCATAAACATCAGCATTAACAGCTTTACATTTTGGACGAACTTTTCCTTTTTCTTTAGCCCGCGAACAGAAGGGCGGGAGAATAGTCGTGGATTTTGCTTGTAGTTATCTTCTACTGCTACTGTTCATGACTCCAACTTTCTCATAGATTACACCGTAAAGGCTACTAATTGTTTGGTGACAATTAAAGAGTACTTTAAATTTTCTTTTGAGGTTTTAAGTGGGAATGGAGATGGATGCAACACAGGGTTCATTACTAAAGCAGATACAAAGTTAGGTTATGAAACTCATCAACATGATTGTATTACTAAGTTAAATTGAAACAGAGGTTCTTAAGTTTGGGCCGTACGGTATTATGAGGTGACGAGTTTTCATTTATTTAGTCTTTGTGAACAAAAGATTTCAATCCACGAGAGACAACGACAATTCATCAGATTATTTATGGAAGATCATATTGGCCCCACCCAGAAAGCGAGACAGCAATTGAATGATTGTGCCGTTGCTTCCAATATATCGCGAGTCAAAAAAAAAAGTTGAAACGTATGGAAGTCACAAAATCCGATTCTTAAATCTTAAAACTGATCTCATCGCTGTAATTCTAACAGATTGTTGATAAGACCGAGATCATTTCATGCAAATCTCTTTTATATTATACCAAGAGCAAAGAGATTGCCCTAGTTATTGTCGGTTGAACTTAAGGTTCGCACATGAGTGGTAGATGTTAAGTACGAGTGACAGGTAAACTCGTACTTATGCAATTTAATTGCTGTTCATCTACCTTTTTTCTATTAAATGTAAATCAAAGTTCACCTGACCCCAGTTTGCTTGGAACCAACTCATGCTTTAAAAGATTTCAGCCTAATAATGAGTATTTAGGGTTTGAGACATTAAGGATACAGCTTGAGTACATGGAGAAGCACGCTATCGTGAAGGGAGTAGTTTATTGATTGATAGTGGTGATTTTTTATATATGATAACTATGGACGAGTGTCGACCCCTCAAAATTGCCTACATTAATGAAAGATGGCCTACATTCTTCCGGTCGTCTTGCCAAACTTTAATGACTCCAGACGAGACTGCTAACTCGGCAGGTCCAGTGGTGGAAATTAGGAAGGAGACTCTTCCCCTCTTTCTTCTTGCTGCATTAAAGATACATAAATGAATACAACATTTTTAATGTAATAATTTTTAAAATCAATTGGTTTTCTGTCATTTGGCCTCCGACGATTAAGTTAGTAAAAGTAGATAGAGGAAAGATAATAGAGAGAGAATTATAGATAAACCAAAAGCACATTTTGAACTTTAACATTTACAATAAAATACAACTTAAATCTTAACATTTTGAAGTGTTCAAATTGAACCCAAAAGTTTTCAAAGTGTTTAGAATAGTCCTTAAATGGACGAAAATTTGACAGGATTAACTCTGTGTCAATTAAATGTCATATCAATACAGATATGACATTATTTTTATTTTTTAAATAAAAAGTGAATTATATTGCTACATAATTAGCTTTTTCTAAATTAATCATAAATTGAGTCCCACTGTCACGTGACAGTAGGGCTCTCTGTTATATATTTCAGACAATGGGTCCCATTTGCCATATGGCTGTGGGATTCACTGTTATATATTTCAGATTGTAGGCATCACTTATCGAGTGATAGTAGGCTCACTTTTTATTTTAAAAATAAAAAATACCACATCAGTATTGATGTGACATTTAATTGATGGAGAGCTAACTTTGTTAAAATTTTCATCCACTAGGGTTGTTTTAGATGTTTTGAAAATGTTAGAGCTCAATTTGAATGCTTTGAAATACTAGAGACTGTTCTGTATTATGTTGTAAATGTTTAGGTTTAAAATGCATTTTTAGTTTTTATAGATTTAAGTGACATAATTCTTAGAAATATTGATTACTTTTATGGTGATTTATAACTTCATAAGATTATGATATTAATCTTCATCTTATACTATGTTAAAGTATCTCTAGTTTACCGGGTCATTTATTAAGCTTTGGCCTATAAGGATCGAAGTCATATCTGTCATTTTTCCTTGAAGTTTAAACCTTAGGCTTCATTTAGGATTGGAACTTTAAATCCATATTTGTTAAATAAAAGGTGGAAATGTTGTCCAATTGTTGTATATATTTATTTGTGAGTCTGTTTTGAAGATGAGTTCTAGAAATTTATTTAGTGAGGAAAATGATAGACTTGAATTATAAAGAAATAAGCTTTATTAATCTTAGATATTCCCCATTGTCAATGCAAGTTGGATTCTAATGAGAGTCTATTGATAAATAATCTTTTCTTGACCCAAATCTATTGCATTATCATCACGAGTTAGATTTCATATGGAACATGAAATAAGGTTTGAGGTCTTTAGACAGGAAACTAATCCTCATACGACACACATTTCAATTGATACCTAGTAAGAATGAAAACAATCTTGATTGGTGAGATGTTTAGTAGCAGAGAAGTTTTGAGTTGTTTGAGTAACTATGTCTCATATTGTTAAGGAACATCTTGCATATGCCTTCTTTTTCCATAATAGACTCATCTTTTATGTCTACATATTTATATTTTTTCCTATTTAATACATATATGAGAGTTTGAGTGACCTAGATCACCTAGTTGTCTTTTAGTACATTCTTGTTATCTTTTTATGGTAAGCTTCCCTAGCATTTTCCTTTTATGTATGTATATAGTGGCTCATCAAGCAAGGAAGGTTCTATTTTCAAGTCTAGTAGTGAATTTAGCAACAATTTGTAGTTAGTTAGACATAAGTCGGTAGTTGTAGACAATGAGAAGCATGATATGAACTCTGAATGACCAAATGCTTTTGAGTGCATCTTTAGCATTATGGAAGACTTTGAAGCTGAAAAGTATTAGTTCAGGTTTAGGGTGGATTTGAATGATATACGGTTAGAGTTTATCATCCCTTTTTATGTAAGAATTAGAAAATTACATGCCCATGAAAGAGCATGCTTATGTAGGCCTAGTAAGATAAGAGTTTGTCATGATAACTTTATGTATGGCCTTAGGTTGACACTTAACTACTTTTGCGTCGAGTTATTAAGGGAGATAGGCTTGAGCTTAGGTTAATTTCACCTTTATTCTTGATGTTTGATATCATGCTTCTTATTAATATGTTATTTAAGGAATGTTGAGCCAATCATAGAGTTATTGAGATTCTTACATTAATTGAAGCATACTGAAAGGTTTTTGAAGTGGTATAGTCTAAATGCCAGACCTAACATAAGAATCAAATTAGGAAAATTTCATAAACGAACTAATAATTAGAAGAGGAAGTTCTTATTTCTTTCTTTTGAAGATAGTCATAAGTGGGGCTTTAGGATTGTATAGATATGCCCCACCTCAAACTCAATGATAAAGATAAGTTTAGTAGCATTTTATCTTCTAGAGAATAAGTCATAGTTGAGCGAAGCAAGTCTCTCTCTCATGGAGACATCACTAAATAGTTACTATTGGTGGCTAGGGTTTCTCATAAGCAAACTTGTAGGTCCTATAAGCTTTTTAACAATTACAAGTCTATAATGAACATATAGTGAAGGTATTCCATTTTTGTTCTATATTTGGATTTAGCTCACAAAACCAAAGTGGTGGAGAAACTTTCATCTAAGTGCATATATTGTGATTCAAACAAAAAGAGAAAGGATGATAAGTCACAAGGGTGATCACTTTAAGTTTAAATTGTCCAAAAGGGATTTGGTAGGAAAAGATAATGCATCTACTTGAGCTATAACTTAATTGATAAGATATGAATTGGTTATATTAATTGGACTTATATCTCTTTTTTAAGATTAATTTTGGTGTTGTAATGGTGAAATTAATATTTATTTTATTTTAGGAGATGGCAATTAGAGATTTGATCAAATTGGAGCCCTATTATGTAGGAATTTGAATTTGTTTAGAAGATAATCTTCGGAATATTGAAAGAAGTTAGTTTTTAGGTAGTAAAAGGAGAGGAAAACATTACACACACCTTCTCTATAATTCTCGTTTCATTTTTCTTCGTGTTTTCTCTTCATCTTTCATCTTGTACTCTATTTTTGTGGTGAAACTAAACCCATATGTGGCTAATTCCAAATTTTTTGATTCAAGGGGATTCAAAACTCTAGTTGTAACCTCTTGAGTTTTTGTTCTAAACCTAGATTTTTTTATTTCAATTCAAGTATTTCATATTTTGTGTTCTTATATTTCATGAATAATTAATATTGATTGATCTAAGAAATTAATTTGATGTTGGTTATTCTATTGTTATCTATGAATTCAATTATTTATAATTGTCATGAATGATTGGTATAAGTAGCAAATAAGTTATTATGAATTTGCATAATTAATTTATAAGAACCTAAAAAACTAAATTGAATAGTTGTAGTTATCTTAATTATTTAATTTAGGGCTTAGTTTTTTTCACCAAGCTTACTGATATCATTTAATTGATATGGAATGCTATCATACCCAACTAATTTATGGTAAGTTTTAGTTCAAATGCTGGGTTTGAACCAATTAATTTAGGAAAATTTGAAACTTATTATAGCTATTCTAATAGGTTTCAGATGAACTGCTTGAAAAATGAAAATTATTCTTTTTAAACCAATGAATAAAGTGATGATTGGATGAGATGTTTCTTTTGAATCGGAGTTAAATACCATTGAATTTGTCATTTTAATACTTAGTTGATTTATTTTGATTCCTTGTTAAATTTATTTTATTACTTAATTAATCATTAACCCTCATTTTGTTTTGTCAATTGAAATTATAAAAAGCTAGTTTTCAGTTCTCTTGAGATTTTATCTAGTTCCACGACTATTACAAGAAGTTAGTGAATCGAAATTAATTTTAAGGGCTTCGAAAACATAGTGAATCATAATTAATTTTAAGGGCTTTGAAAACTCATTCAAAATTTTAGCTTTTTTTTGGAGAAATATTTTAGTTTCTTAGTTTCTTTGCGTTGTTTTATAGTTTGCTACTAATTTTTTGTCTTATATAACTCATTCTTCTTAGATAGTTGAATTGTAATATAATCCAAAAATTAAGAAGATAGCGCATCGTTTAGGGAAAGAGACTAAGCAAGAAAAAGATCATTCACCTCTAGAAGTGAAAATTGAGATAGATCTAACAACTAGTGAAGATTCAAATTTCCAAAAAGTTGAATAAAAGATGATATATCCTAACACTAGAATGTTGAGTGAGTTAGTGACACCAAATTTGAATCAACAACTTCTATGTATAAGATTTCCAGATATTAAGATGAATTTCAAATTTAAATTTAGATTGATTCATTTATTTATATCATTCATGGTCTTACAGGTGAAGATTCACAAAAAGACTTGAAAGAATTACTTATTGTTTGTTCTGGAATGAATCCATATGGAGTCAAAAAAGAACAAATTAGTCTTAAAGCCTTTCTGTTCTTATTAAAAGATAAGGCGAAGGATTAGCATTATTATCTTCCTTCTAACTCAGTGAAAACCTGGAATGAAATGAAAAGGTTGTTCTTAGAGAAATTCTTTCTTGCATCATCTGCAGCTAATATCATAAAGAAAATATGTGTAATAAGACAATTCACTGAAGAAACATTATATGAATATTGAGAGAGGTTTAAAGAGTTATGTGCTAGCTACCCGCACCATCAGATTTCTAAGTAACTTTTGATTCACTACTTTTATGAATGGTTACTACCAATGGATAGGAGCATGGTAGATACAGCTAATGGAAGAAATTTAGTAAATAAAACATTAGAAGAGGCTAGATAATTAATTTCAAACATGGCCAAAAATTGTCAATAATTTGAGACAAGGATGGATGGAGCTATTAAGTTTGTGAATGAGGTAAGTAATACTAGCATTCGGGATAAAATTTTGGATTTAACTACTCTAGTTTTTCAAACAACTGTAGGTCAATTGTAATCGACACAAGTGTGTGAAATATGCTCATTTTATGTGCATCCTGTGGATATGTGTCCTAAATTGCAACAAGACTCCTTTCAAGAAGCCAACGAAATAAGGGAATTTTCTGGTCAACTTTAACAAAAATATGACCTTTATTCTAATCATTATAATTCAGCATGAAGGATCATCCAAACTTTAGCTATGAAAATCAAGGAGGGCAACAAAAATACTAATCTCATAATGTCAATAGACAACCTCAAATACCTACACATGTTCAATCTCAATCTTCAAATTCAAGTATATTTTTGGATTAAATTGTTAAGGAACTTGCCACTAATATTCAACAATTTCAACAAAAAAAAAGAGCAAGCCTTCAAAACTTAGGAAATTAGGTCATTTAATTAGCCACCTATATAAGTAAATTGGAAGCATAAGCATCGAAAAACTTAGCTTAAAAAATGATGATCTTAAGAAGAATGTGAGTATAAAAGTGTAATAACATTAAGAAGTGGGAAGGAAATTCTATTTGTATCTCCTTTACCAATGGAAGTAGAAAGCTTGACGAAGGAGAGAACAAAGATGAATCTCCAGCTCAATATTTAGAAAAGGTAAAAGATGATTTATCTTTGCCTATACCATATAATGCATGTATACCTCATTTCCCTTGCAAGCTGGCTAAATCAAAAGAAGAGGGATACGAGAGAGAAATCTTAAAGACAATCAGAAAGGTGGAAATCAATATACCACCTCTAGAAGCCATCAAACAAATCCTAAAATATGCAAAGCTCTTAAAAGAACTAAACAAAAATAAAAGAAAGATGAAGGATAAGGAGAGAATAATTTTGTATAAGAATGTATTAGTTGTAAAAAATAGATCAATTATCAAAGTTATAATTAGATGAGATCTTTTTTTTTGAATTGGAGTTAAGTACCATTGAATTTCTCACTTTAATATTTAGCTAATTTATTATGATTCCTTGTTAAATTTAGTTTATTAGTTAATTAATCATAAGCCCACATCATCACCCCCCGGTGCGTCATTTTATTTTATCAAATGAAATTAAGAATTAGTTTTCAGTTTATTAAGATTCAACTTGGTTCCACGACTATTATAAGAAGTTAGTGAATCAGAATTACTTTTGAGGACTTCAATAACTCGTTCATTAATGTGGTCGTTCATTAATGTGGTATTAAATGTAACTCAAATTGAGCCTAACTTCATGAAGTTTCTACAATCTTTAACCGCAACTCCTCATCATGAAAAGGATGAGGATCCCTTAGTGGATGTGATTTACCATTATTGATGGTCTATTAAGATTGGAGATTATGTGATTAAGTTTGATAGTGTGAGATCTTAGATCTTAGGTAGAATTGTGCTGCCAAATGATGCAAAGCATCTTATTGATGCTTAGTGGGACAAAATTTGTCGTAATTTAGAGCCATATATAGCCTAGGTCTAGATAACACCTTAAAGCATCTCATTTTCTTCTTTA